>JAQGBS010001851.1:0-14491 GCA_034698545.1 Acrobeloides obliquus
TGAAAACTTCAAAGTAATTTTTGACAATGTTAGGATCAACGGATTTCGAAAATTTTTATCAACACTTATTTGGCCATTATTCAGCTGCCATTTAAAAAAACCGCATAGAAATTCATTAGAGGGGCTGCGAGAACAACTAAAAACATTGATGTTGCAGACCCAAATGAACGCTCTGTACATATTAGAGCTAGGCTCTATTTAGAAACCCTATTTGGAATGACAAAAATGGCAATTCCTCGTACTAGGACCAAAAAGTAAAGATTTTTATTATATGTTTTTAATGTATAGTTTATAAACAAAAAATATTTTGATCGGCATCGTCTGGCAAAAAATATCGCAAAAACCTTAAAAACGAGTCTGGAAACCCCAATAAGCAAAACAAAAATCAGAGGAGATGCTATAAATATTCTTTCACTTCATTATCTTGCCTTTTATATTATTTTTTGTTCTTTCGTCATAACCTTGATGATTTTTGATCTCGACTTATTTTTGATCTCGATCTTTTTTTAAAATAAATCTTGATCAGTAGCTTTCCCGTTACTTGTTTCGTCGATTCAGGTTGAATAGAACCGTTAATTCAGATTGAATAGACCCATAAAATATTAGATGTATTTATACTTAATTTTATCTCTATTGTTCTCTTAATTTAAAAAAAGTATCATTTTCTTATGAGGAAAAAATAAAGATTTTTTCCCTCATAAGAAGTTATAAAGAATCTTTTTTCCTAGAATAACATCGATGTTTTAGTTTCACGCCTTTGTTCGTTACTAATCATGATCAGTATCGTTCTTAGAATTAGTCTGTGCTCATTAATTCTATGTTTTTTTGCTTGAAACATCGGTCCCAATATGAACACAATATAAACACTAGGAATGAACATTTTGCAGTAAAAATAAATATTTTGCAATAAAAAATGAAGACTTATTCGCTGGTAAGTTAAACTCAATGTGAGATAGAGATTTTGTTCGAGTCGTTTTTTTCCTTAGGCTGTATATAAGCATGGAAAAATGTAAAAAGTTGGGAAAAATCGTGTTTTTTACATCCCCTCATCCCTATTTATTTTTGATGAAAATTATAATATACTTTTTGTGATATATTTTTTGATGAATTTTTATTGGAAAATGAAACGGCAACCACCCGTAACTATGGGAATTATCTCAAATTGTCTCGAAGACAAAATTGTTTGCCGGGAATTGTATGAAATTGTAAGACAAAATTGTTTGGAGGCTGTTAAACAATTTTGTCTTAAATTGTCCTTCTGCACATAAAATAAGTTATTGCCAAAAAATTACCGAACGGAGAGTGGGGATTATAACGATCCTTTTTCTTACGATCCTTTTGCGACGATCCTTTTTCTTAATTTATAGCGTGCAGTATGAGAAAAAGGGTTGCTGTGTGGAAAATATTCCTGTTGCGTGATTTCATACAAGCTGCTGCGCAGCTGCTCTCTGATGCAAGAACTGGTCCAAAATGGATTTAAAAGACACTTGTTGTAATTGCTGATTTTTGTATAAGTAATGGAATATTTTATGCAAATAAATTTGTTGTATATAATTTTGCAAAACAAAACAAGGAAATGAAGAGCCTAATAGATAGAATAATTTAATTATAACACGGCGCACAAATTTGTGCGCCAAAAGTGGCAATATGTACAAAATCAACTAAAAACAATTAATTATAGCTGGCAAAACAGTTTTAAGTACAAAAAAATATTTCCAAGAGTGTGCCCTTAAATTTAAGCACTTTTATTAATGCAAATAAGTATACCTTCAAAGATAACGTTATATCTCAGAGAAAATGTTATGAATTTTGATAATTCTTTTTTTTAAAACGTTCCTCTGAATTTTCTCTAGTTTGGGAATATAGTTGGTTAACTCAGTTGGGAATATAGTTGGTTAACGTTTTTTGCAACCCAGGTTCGACTCCCGCTGGAGTCAAAATTTTTTTGCACATTGAAATGCAGCAATTATGTATAAGTACTGATTTTTAGCTAAAAACAAAAGGCACATACTTAAAAACTACTTTTTATGCCTAAAAATGTTTTTCCAGCAATAATTAACCGTTTTTATTTGATTTTATGCATATTGCGCTTTTGGCACAAATTTGTGCGCCGTGAATAACATAAACATAATAACTCCTACGAGTTGTTTTGTCAAATAACGCTGCAAATTTTCGGCTTGAGCGAATGATAACATGTTTTCTCAATTACTTTCGCAACTTTTAATTAAAAACATGCCAAAAGCATTTTTATCTAATGCTTTTTTGCTAAATGTCCAAAAATCTGTATATAAGCCTATATTCCATTTAGATGTTTTGATTTGTTTCAAGACTAAATTTTTCTACTATACTTCGAGTCTTTCATGTATCCTGGAATGAAGACGATAATCTTTATCTTACTGGTGCTAGATGTTATATTAGCAAGAAAGTTTTGTGGAAAAGATTTAGTCAAAAAAGTCTTAAATTCGTGTTCTGAGGTTTCTTGCGATGAATTTCGTGAGAGTGTTGAAACGTCCTTAATATTTATGGATGAAAAACAACTTGATTATGGTAAATTAAAAATTTTTTGACGTTATCTTTTTAATTTTAAGGAATTACAAAACTGTGTTGTCATAGACGATGTACTAGTGATGAATTAAAACAATTCTGTTGTTCAGATTATGACTTATTAAATTAGAAAACTGATTTTTTCTGTTAAGTTTTAATGTTGATTAATAAATGTAAAGATTTTTAAAGAAGTTTATGTATTTTTACATAGGGTAAAAAAGTTCAATAAAAATAGACAATGCACTCATTGCCTTAGCTCTGTAAGGGCAAGATAGGCGATTACCCCATTCAAAAATATTTTTTTAATTTAAAACACTAAAAAATAAATAAAATCAAAAAAGAGCACTATAATTGAACGCACTTCAATCTTTCTTGTCATTCCATACAATGATTTTGCACTTTCGGTCGCATTCCTTTGGGGGGAATGTACACGTTGAAATAAACTCATTCGAGATTATCGAATGAGTGCTCTTTTGCATCGAGCTATATCCGAAAACAGTTTTGAACAGTTTCTGGTAGTATTATATTCTATCTAGGTTACCCAAGGCCACTGAACTTTTGTAATTTAGAAGTTTTTCTTCATTTTTGTAGTATTGTCCAAATGCCCGGCTGGTACCACCACTGTCGTACCACTTTTTTGTAACATACTTACTAAATTCTGTTATCTAAGACCCTCATATAAGCGAAACAACTGTGCGAATTTTTTAGAGAGAGTAGATTCAAATAAACTTTTAAACTTAAAGGTGTTTAAACAGTTGCTAGGAAGAGCTGTTTTTCCTAGAGGCAATCTCGTTCGACTCTCGCTTTCCCTTCAGAACTCTCTGAGAATCGATTCCGACACTGCCGTCTTTAAAGAGCTAAGAAAGAAGCTTATTTACAATCAAATCTTGAACAATTAAAAAATTTTTATTTAAATATAAATGATATGTTTATAATGTATCAATATAAAAATGGAGTATCCATAACTGCAGCTCCACAAGCAATTCCACCTTCATTCATATCCGCATATTTTGATCTCATCAAGTATCCAGTTGCCACATTTGAGAAAATTTCTTTGGTTTGGCCATTACCATAAAGAGCACCAAAAATTCCCAGCTCATTAACAATGTTTTCCAAACGAACTGGATGGAATGCGCGAATGAGATAGTTCTATATAGAGACATTTTATGCAAATTTCAAGGAAATATATAATACCTTTTGTAAAGGGACAGCAATTTTTTCCATGAGTATATAGGCTGATCTTTCTTCTTTTGACATAGAAGAAAGTAAAGTGGAGATGTTTTGGCCAAACACGTTTCCTCCACCACCTTCGAGCTGAGGTTTTAAGACATAGCTGTCTGGGTTAGCTATAGCATCCTAAAATAGACCCTAACTGTATAACTCTTTTCATAGCGGGAGATAAAAAATATCGAATACGTAGCGCAGTGGATAGAAAATGCAATCTTGGGTACCCAAGATTCCGCTTTCTAATTGAATCAGTCAGGTTCGATCCCGCGAGGGCAGGTAGACAAGGGAGAATGATGGAACATGGAAGCACGTGCTCAGAGGTGTAAAAAGCTAGATCTGAATCTTCTCTAATTATGAGAAGCCAAAATTTAGATACCCCCACTCAAACCGGCCTATCCATCCTTTTATCCCCCTCCCCTAGTGGCGTAGGCAACGGGGCAGGAGGGCAAGTGATCCCCCCTAGTGGGCCAAAAGTTAAAAAAATCCCTACATATAAGTGTCCTCCCTTATGTTTTTTCGGAAAAAATGGCCTTTTTGAAGAAGTGTCCCATCCTTAGCCGACCCTTCTGCCCACGCTATTGCCCCCCCCCCCCCCACCCAAGCTGGGCCAACTTCTTTTTCCTCACTTTTCACCTATGCACAAGCTCCAAACTTGAAATTACTTAGGAAAAAAATGAAAGTTTCTAAATGGTTGCTTTCATCTTGGTGCATCAAAAATGGGTTCTGGCTACGGTCTGCGCTAGGATCAACCTTTCGTATTCCATACCTTGATCACATTTTCTGTCTCATCATCATCGTTTTCTAGGCCCCACATGTTCGCAAAAGTCTTTCTTATTTTTGAAACCACTTCCGGTAAATCCCTGAAGAAGTGTTCAATAACCCCAGGCGCAGCAAGCATCTAAAATTAGTTTGTGATAATTTCAAAATTTGCATAAATTATTATATACTTGTTGGACTTTTTTGGTGTTTGCTAGTTGGAGACCTATCCATGGGCATTTCATCGCAGTTGAGCGTTCCATCATCAAGCGAACTTCCCATTCGGCTTCAGTGGGATAGTGGCAAGGGGAATACCCGGCTCGGAAGTAGATTATGGCAACTTTTAGGGAGTTGTCCAAGATGAGGTCATGGGATTCTGATAGATGAAGTCTGAAACAATTTGAACTAGAAATAAATAGAAGGTATTTAAGGCCAAAAATCGATTTTTTGAAAAAAATTCAAAGACTAATTTTAAATGAAAATGGCATGCAGATGAAAATAGTCAGGTAGTCCTAGTAGGACTACCGGCTGGTAGACAGGTAATCCTAAACTAAACCTGAGCCTACGCCTAAGCTAAGGCAAAGCCGAAGATTAAGCCTAAGCCTAAGCCTACGACTAAGCCTAAGCCTAAGCCTACGCTTAAGCCTACGCCTAAGGCTAAACCTAAGGCTAAGCCTAATGTTAAGCCTAAGGCTAAGCCTAAGCCTACGCTTAAGCCTAAAGCTAAGCCTGAGCCTACACCTAAGCCTACGTCTGAGCTTGATCCTAAGCCTATTAAACATGAACTTCTAAAAAATCCAAAAAAGGATATAACTTGATAGCACTGAATTTCTCGCTCAAATAGCGTATTTCTTCATACCTTTTAGACAATGCCGTCAATGTCGCTCGAATCACTTTGATTTCACCATTCGATAATTCTTCCACCGAATATTCCACCAATCTCTGATCAAATTGGTTTTGATTCACTTCCTCCACCACAAACAAGACGACAGCTTGAGGATCACCGCAATCTTTCCATGCTTGCACAATAGCTGGCCCTTGACTCAATAGTGCCTGGTTGTCAGGCAAACGCTCTTTAATAACTTCTTGTTTAAAGCCCATTTTTGTGAGAAGACGATTGTGGAGTTTTGTCAGGCGCATTGACATCCCAGCCATGCCTGATGCAATGTTGTTAACTTCAATCTAAAAATTCTTAGTTTCGAATTGGTCAAGGGTCGGGGCTAGAATGCAAATGCTAAGCCTAAGACTACGCTTAAGCCTACGACTAAGGCTAAGCCTATGCTTAACCCTAAAGCTAAGCCTAAGTCTGTACAAATTCTGGCTGGATAAGAGTCCGAAAAGGACCAAGGCCACTAAGGCCCCTCGACCCATTTGAGGACCTCGATCCATACGAGGGATGAGATTTTGGGCCCCGAACCGCAATGGGCGCCCAAAGGGTTTAGGGCCTTGGGAAGTCGGATAGAGGAGATTTGGAGGCCTATTTCCCATGGACCTCTTGCCCTTCCCCCAACCTTAGAGCCCAAAGTCCAGGCTACTTAGGCATGAGCTCAATGTGAGCCTAGACCCTTGTCCTGCCCATGGGGCATGGGTTGATGAGCTTTAGGGGTCCAATTTCGTTCCTTGGGATGAATAAGTGTGGTTAAATCTTTTTAACACTTGGAGGGAATAGCATTAATGTTAAATCATATACCTGTTTTAAGTCTTTTATCCTTCCATCCGGTGCATGACACATATAATCAGCCCTTTGTAACACCAAAGTTTTTGTCTGCCTAACACCTTCTTGTCTAACTTTTGTCATAATTTCGCTCAATTTTCGTATAAAAACGTCAGTTTTTATCACTGCTTCATGAGATTTCATTAGAAAATCATAGTCCCACGAAGCACGAAAATACAGCAAGTTCATTGCCTAAATTTTTCTTTCAATGTTTACATCAACAAGAATGCTTACAGTTTGAACTGACATAGCCTGATTGAAAAGTTTGCCTGGAAAAGGAGAAGGGAGTAATGAAAATGGTAGTGCTTGGCATATATCACTACGATCTTTGTGCTCATTGGTACGGAGGACAAATCCAATGCTCTAAAATTGAGTAATCGTTTTTCATGGCTAGCTTTAAGAAAAATGTCGGCTACATAGCGAAGTGGATAAGGCTTTCGATCTGGCAAGTTAAGCAACATTGAGTCCGCAGGTTCAATCTCGTTAGGGCAAAAATTTTGATATACAAAAAACTTTCCTTACAAAGACTGGAGCAAAAATTTTTTGTCGCTTTGTAAGAAAAATTTTTTGTAGATCAAGATTTTCGCCCTAGGGAGATGGAACCTGCGGGCCCAACGGTGCTTAACTTGCCAGATCAGACAGGCAAATATAAAAATTACATGAGCATAATCCAAAGCATCTTCCACCAATAAGTCTAAATCTTCTGATTTGACACTATTTTCGATGTAATTAAGACTTTTTGTAGAGCCGTTCAATGTCATAGAAATTTCGTTATAAACCATCTTTTAGGCTAAATTTTTTGTTTAAAAATGAAAATTTACATATTCATCTGAGAAAAAATTTTGAGAAAAACCACAAAAAGTGATTTTTTGGACCTTGGAAAACCCTCCCAAAAATCAGAAAAATTGCTCTAACTTAAAAACTAAGCGGATTTGACCAAAGCTCGTCAATATAATAAATAAAGTAGAATTCCTAAGCTTTGCGATGACACCAAAACTATTTGATATGAATTTAAACTTTTGCAGATACGATCATTTGAAGATGGGCTCTTATTTCATCAAAAAATCAGAAAGCCAATCCTTAGCACAGCGAAAACTAAAAGTCGGATCAAAAAATAAAATTCATGCTCAGTGGCCCCAAAAATAGGGGTATAGATTGGTTTTAAAGAAAGCGGAAAAACTTTTTATTGGACCTTCCATTGATTTGAGTTTTCAAGATATCGCCACTTAACCCACAATAAGAACAAATAAACAATGGTTCGACCCAAAAATCTTAAGATTTCGTTGAAATTTATATAAAAGAAAAGAAGAATAAGATGCCCTACGCCCTCCAATTCCGATAGTCCTCTCTATCCAAAGATAAGAAGGGGAAAATTTAACACGTTTTTCTACTTTCATATGCCACCCCCAAAAAACAAGCACATGCTAAATTTGCTTAGGCAAGCGATAAAGCAGAATTTCCTTGATAAAAATTAAAAAGACCAAGATGTTCTTTAAGCTTTGACCAAAACAAGAAAAATTTTTAATGAAATAAAACAAAATTCAGTTCCTAATTTTTCTCAACGTGAAAAATTAAAAAAAGTAAATTATATTCCTAACCGACGCGCCTGCAGAGCTCTCCTCTACTGAGCTGCAATTGGTAGCACCTGCGGCGCTCTCCACTGCGGTTACACTCAAAGTGCCTACGGCGCTATCCGATAACGAGCTGCAATAGGGAGATCCTGCGGCACTCTCCGATACCGAGCTACACTTTTTGTGCAACAAAAAAGTATGTATTACTTTTTGGAGTTCCCCCATCGCGTAGGGCACCACTAATGTCAAAAATTCCTTCGGATTCGTGTTCCCTATACCTGAAAACCCCCGAATACAAAAAATCAGACGATTTGGAGCACTTGTTGAAAAATCAATTTTTTGGACCCCGGCAAGACCCCCAGTACATCCCTTACAAGGGACATTCCAGGTGATACTTCCAGTTTTTTTAAAAACGACTTTAACTAATTCTATAGGCCCTTGTAGTTACGAAAACACCAAAATTAGAGTTTCCTAGTTCGATTAAGGGAGTAAAATTTGAGTTTTATGCCAAAAATAGCGTTTTCTTTGAAATTAAGGGGCCACCAAAAACACCTTTATTTGAATTCTTTCGTCGAAATTTCGCCATTTTCCACCGTTTTTGGCTATGGCGAACATTTTATAAGTGTTTTTAGACAAAGTTGAAAATTTTTGAAAAAAAAGATTTTTGGACCCCCGGCAAGGGGATCCAGTACACCCCTTATAACTTTTGTTAGATGAGTTTTCTCAAAGTCGGGACCTACTTTTTTGGATTCTAAACGGTTTAATCAAGGTCCCGTAAAAAGTAGGGCAGAAAAAAAGTTAGTTCTTACAGACAGACACACGCACACTTCCCCCTTAAATAAACCAAAATTCATAAGTTGCATTACATTCAAAAAATAAAAAGAGAAAAATTATAGAATTTTCATGGCTAAACAAATATCACACGCATTTTTATACTTGCCAAAATTCCTCACTGGTCAATATGTAGTTTGTGCTCACACTCTTTCGAACACAAGCCATAAACTAAAAAGCCTATGAAGAAGGCTAAAAAATCAATAATATAGCTAGCTTTCAAACTACTGACTACATACTATACGTTTCGAAAGCAACTTTTTGGCAAAAGCTTCATTCCTGGTCATTTTCATCATATGATGAAACCATAAATTTGTTTAGTGATAGAAAAAATGACGAACAAAATTCAAATTAAAAAAGTTTTCTACATCAAATTTTAAACTTGCGGAAAGATAAAAGTTTATACAAAAATTATAAATTTTACTATTCAATTTGTATTTTTTATCTCAATTAAAATGATAGAATAAAGAAAAGGCTTAAAAATTACGTTTTTATTGAGATAATAGAAATTTAAAAAAATATAAAGAGAACTAATCCAATCAATTAAATTCACATGACATCACAACAGTCATGTGCTGTTTCACTTGATTTTAAACAAAAAGCATATATGAGTCATTGATAACAAACATGTTCTCATAAGAAATCACTTGTTTACGTTTCAATGCTTAGAATTATGAAGCTCTTCCTCCTGGGGAGACGCAATCAAGACAGGATTCCAAAAACTAATACTTTTTTGAAGAAATTTTATAAAAAAATATCCTTTAGGGGTAATTTACTACGAGGAACACGTTGATAATGTTATTTTGAGACCCCCTACCCAAATTTTCTGAGGAATCTTTTGCGCGCAAAATTAGCACAAGTGTCGCAAAGCGCGAAAATCTTCTAAAAAATCCTCAAAATCCTCAATTTTGACCTTTTCCAAAACATAAAAATTTTCTCTCTTTTACGTCAAATGAGACGTACGATTCATTTTTCTCCGATCGTTTCTATTGTATTTTGTTAGTTCTTTAATGTTAAAGCTTAAAGCACGCCTCCGGCCAAGAAGCAAGAAAATAGCGTTGCGCAAAAACTCCAATTTTTATGTTGTATTTTTCTTTTGTATGACCGTTGAAAACGTATATAAGCAGATCGTTTTTGTTGTAAATTTGAAGTTTTAATAAAGCATAACTTCCAACGTACCAATACTCCTGGCACCTACAGCAAGAAAATTTTTAGATCTTTTGGAAAATCCACTTTGTCAATTTGTGAGCTTTTTGACCCTACAGCCTAAGGGCCTTAAGGGGTGAGGTCAAAAATTTTTTCAACTAGAAATTGTCTTCAAACTCACATATGAGCTATCCAAATACTTATGTTTCATTTTAAAAATCTTCAAACTGCAGATTTTGAAAATCCTGGAAACGGCCCTGCAACCTGTACAACGATTCTTCGAAAAAAAGATTTTTTGCAACTAGTTAAAGGGGAGATGCAAATTAGGACCCTTTCTCAAAAAAATTTTTTTTGAAAAATGACCTTCTAAGGGCACCTGAAATTTTTTGAAAAAATCGCTCAAAAATCACAAAATTGCCATTTTTTGTGACACTCTGAAGAAAAGTTTATCGATTGATAAGGACAAATCATTTAAACAAACGATAATCGATACGCGGTTTTAAATATTGTTATATATTTTCGAATTTTATTTTTTTAATGGTTTAAAAAAATATTTTTTACATAAGAATGCTGAATTAAAAGTTTTATGGACCCCTTCCAAAAATGCCTATTTTAAGGCACCGATCGGAAAAAGTTGCCATTTTTGTTGGTATTCTGAAAGTTCTTAAAAATGGATCTTTTTTGTTTTTACGGTCAATTCTAATCGCTCACGTTGTCAATATATTGTGAAGTTGGCGAATTTCGAAATTTATTTATTCAGCGAAAACGTGCACCTGTGTTTTTTTGAAAAAAAGTTTATTTGCATCAATTTGAAGATGTTTATTGAAGCGATTATTCAAAATTATTTGATTAATTCTTCAATAAACAACTTTTAATTGATACAAGTTAAAATTTTTGAGAAAACCCAGGTGCATGTTTTTGTTGTAATAAATAAATTTTAAAATTCGCCAACTCCATATGAGATTATCTCGAAAATAAGAGCGATTCAGAAAATACCGTAAAAATAGAAAATGCTCCATTTTTTATGAGCTTTTAGAATATTAACAAAAATGGAAACTTTTTTACGACCAGGCTGGTACTTTAAAGGTTGTAAACTCTATTGAAACTCATAAGCGAATTTCAATAGAGTCTATCATCCTCACATGTTATACCACGGGGGCAGACACTCTCAACCCATGGATCACTCAACCCGGACAACTCAACCCACGGACATCTCAACCCACGGACAACTCAACCCAGGACAATTCAACCCCATATAACTCAAAAAAAATCTATAGGACTTTTCTTAGCCTTAGGCTTTAGGCATAAGCCTTAGGCTTAGGCCTTAGGCTTAAGCTTTAGGCTTAGTCCTTACGCCTAGGCCTTAGGCCTAGATCTTAGGCTTAGGCTTAAGTCTTAGGCTTAGGCCTTAGACTTAGGCTTTGACCTTAAGATTTGACCTTGGGCTTAGGCCTAGGCTATAAAGTTTGCACCAAAAATGGGTTGAGTTGTTTGAGTCGAGTTGTCCGTGGGTTCAGTTGTCCGGGTTGAGTTGTCCGTGGGTTGAGTTGTCCGGGTTGAGTTGTCCGTGGGTTCAGTTGTCCGAGTTGAGTTGTCCGTGGGTTCAGTTGTCCGGGTTGAGTTGTCCGTGGGTTTAGTTGTCCGGGTTGAGTTGTCCGGGTTGAGTTGTCCGTGGGTTCAGTTGTCCGGATTGAGTTGTCCGGGTTGAGTTGTCCGTGGGTTGAGTTGTCCGGGTTGAGTTGTCCGTGGGTTGAGTTGTCCGGGTTGAGTGGTCCGTGGGTTGAATGGCCCTGGAGCCTTATACCACAACCTATATCAAAAGTAACGTCATTCGACAGAGTTTTTATGAAGTGAACAAAATTAATGATTTTAGACATCTCGACACTCTTTGAGCTAGAGCGATTTTTTGTTTGTTTTAAAGATATCATCAAAAAATACAAAAAATTTCGGATGTCAATTATAAACAGGGCCTCATGGCGTGATGATAAAGTCAATTTCCGCTCATAATATAAAAAAAGTTTGAGCGCGATGACCAAGTGGATATATAAGAGATCCACCCATCCGATCTGATAAGTTAAGCAACCTTGGGCTCTCAGGTTCGATCCCCTGTGAGTAAAAAGTCTAATCTTCAAAAAAATTTTACAAACAATGGGGTAAAAATTGTTTGCTCCATTTTTTGTTTTTTTGAAAACCAAAATTTTTTACCCTATTGAGATCGAACTTTAGGGCCTAACGTTGCTTAGGACGAGCGGCTTCCTTATTCACTTGGCCATTGTGCGCAAACTTTTTTTATATTACGGTCGGAAACGGACTTTAGTGATCCGTCTTCAACTTTTTGGCAGTTGGTTCAATTCCGTCTGAGTCGAAATTTTTTTGCACTTTAATTTTTTCTAAATACAAAGAGTTTCGAGATGTGCATTCTAAAATCATTAATTTTGCTCTCTCCATAAAAAAATTTCTGTCGAATGACGTTACATTCTATATAGGATTTGACCGAACACTTTGGGAGGTTCCCTTGTCAGAGGATACAGATTCTTCTGAATCCACAAGATTATTTTTTATTCTTGGAGCTTAAATAGAGTCTATTAGCTGTAAAATGGGCGTTTTTGAAGGGATCCTCAAAAACTCTTACTTCCGGATGTCTTATAGTTATAATAGAATGAGCCAACTTGAACCATTACTACCAATTACATCAATTATTGTTATTTCAAGCATTGAACAATGCCCTGATGATTTTACGCCAATTCTTAAAACTTACGATGAAGGCATAGACGCTTGCATTTTTAAAGGATCTAATAACCTTTATGGTATTTCGTTTCCGAACATTTATGGAAAAACTTGTTACTTGGCTTTTAGTCGCACAATAAGATCCATCCCTATTGAGCGATTGAAAATTGTGAATGATATAAAAATAATGGGATACATCGAAACAGTTCCAGATGGTTTTGTTGCAATGGACTATTTGGCTGATTTAAATACAGAAGAAAAAGCTTTCTTGATGCCAAAAGCACGTACCTTTTGTATGCAGTACGTTGAAAGAGATAAGGCGTTAGAAGCAATTGGAGACATTATTTTGCTTTCAAACTTAGCCGTACCTCCTGTGGGACTCCCTGTAGGATACATTAGTGTTGGTAATATCGGAGATCTACTGTTATGCTGCAAAAAGATATCGACAATGTATTTTGAATCAAGAGCAGATAGTATAAATTTTAAACTTATACCAAGTATTTTAAAATTTGAAGTATCATACAATTTTAAAATGGAAGATTTCGAACGCCTTGAAATTATATATCAAACCGATCGTGCAAAAATTTACAAATATCGGCATCTTCCTACATCAAAATTGGTTGTTTTCAAATACTTAAAATTGCGAAAGCAAAACTTCGAAATGACTGAAATAGAGACCTTGAAGCAGTTGACTCACCCTAACATTGTTAGAATTCATGGAACATTTGAGTTACAAGACGAATATGTACTATGTATGGAATGTATGGAGATGTCATTAACAAGATTCTATAATGTTATGCACGACGTGAGCGGAATTTTCATAGACGTTTTTACAACGGCGATTGGTTATGCAATTATAAATGCTTTAAACTTTTGCAAAGCAATGAACATAATGCATAGAGATGTTAAGCCAGATAATATATTAATTAATCGAGAAGGGCACATAAAGCTTGGAGATTTTGGAGAATCTCGCATCTTGAAAGAATCTTTGGCTTTGACATTTGTTGGTACACTGCGTTATCTCCCGCCAGAACGTTTAACACAATCTGAAGATCCTGAAGCTCCTTATGATATCCGATCGGATGTTTGGAGCCTTGGAATGACTTTATTTGAATGTATAGTAGGTAAATATCCAGTTTCGGGTCGGGATGGAGAAGATATAACAGATGTAATGAAGCTACCTCAATTCATTAAAGTCGAGCTTATTCAACAACTTCTAAACAACTTTAGGCATTCAAAAAGCAACATTAATTTGACTGATTATATCAAAGTTTTTATTTTGCAATGCTTTAGTGATATAAAAAGCCGACCTAAATATAAGGTTCTTGTGGAAACCCCGTTTTACAAAAATGCGGAAATGTCAAAAGAAGGAATGGTTTATTTAATGCCAGATTGTGTAAAATGTATTATAAGTAATAATTCAGAAAAGCTTAAAATTTGCTTGAGTAATTACTTAAAATTTTTTTATAATTCAAAACATTACCCTCCTACTTCATTAAACGTGTAATGTCTGTGAGGATGTCTGTCCAGATGATCTCGGGAACGTTAGATTTAAACTCTCAACGCTAAAACAAAAGTTATAGGAGACGATCGACACCACTTTTATGCGGGTACCCCTCAAAAAAATTTTTCAATTTTTTTCAAAAAAAGATTAGCTATAACGTAACGATTAATAAAAAAATTATTAGTAATAACTAATCCAATTTTTAACGAGGAGAGTCGCTCTGAGTCACTCTCAGAGAAACCGCGGGGGCCGTAGGTCTCAGCTTCCGGTACTTCTTTTAATTTGTCTTTTTATTTCCTTGCTTTGGCCGGAGCCTTAAAGGACGGGTGCAGATCGCGGCTTATTCTCGACGAAAAAATTTTTTTCTCAGATTTTAAAAAAAATGACCCTTATGGGGGTAATTTTATGCGAGAAATCGATTCCGCGCATTCCCGAAGCATGAAAATGCTTCCTTGACCCTGATTCAGGGAA
>JAQGBS010001852.1:0-14490 GCA_034698545.1 Acrobeloides obliquus
AAAACTGGAAAGAAGAATTTTGTTGTTGCACTATTTGAGCTCATTTTAAAGCAATATTTTATTCAAAGGTAGTGCACGGGCAATTAAAAATTTGAATTCCCACCAGAGCAGGTTTTCGTTTCAATACTTTTGTCGAAAATTTCATTTTTACAAAGATATTAAAATTTTCATAAAAAGGCGATTGAAGCATGCTTTATAACTCGACGAGACGAACAAAATGACACCAAAATTATCCAATTTGAAAATTGTTTTGAGTTATTGAAACGAAAACCCTGATTCAGGATTTTCGTTTCAATAACTCAAAATAATGTTCAAATTGGATAATTTTGGTGTCATTTTATTCGTCTCGACGAGTGATAAAAAATGCTGCAATCGCCTTTTTATGAAAAATTTAACATATTTGTAAAAAATGGAATTGCTGCATATTGAAACGAATACCTGCTCTGGTGGGAATTTGCCTGTGCACTACTTTTAAGAAATTGAAGACACTTCAATAGACCATTCATTATTTTTTTTATAATTATTTTTTAGTTTTTTGAATCCTATAATTTCGAACGATTCTCACTACCGATTCGATTTTTTCTACATCAAATTTGACTCCTGAACAATGTCTCAAGATATTACCGATTCTCTAAGGATAGTCGAAAACTATTTTGGCCTAGATTCTTCAGCAATTGATATCAAACCCGACTTCATTTACCACCACCATTCTCAGCGGCCGACTATTAGCTCGACCACACATTGCCAAGAAAATGGTTTGTTTTTTTTTATCATTTTTAGGAGCTACTACACAATAGGGGGCCAAAAAATGTTTAAAATTTTTTTCGGAAATGACCCTACTAAAAAATGCGGGGAATCCGACATTTGACATTTTAAAAGCGAAACAACGCTTCCCTGATTCTGTGTATTGAAGCGAAAAGTAGCAAAACTGCGATTTTTTGCCTAAAAACGACCCTTTTGGGGATAAAAATGTACGGAAAATCCGAATTTGACATTTAGAAATTTTCTCGGATTCAAGAAAAACGACTTTTCGCTTCAATACATAGGATCAGGAAAACATTTTTTCGCTTCGAAATGTCAAATTCGGATTCCCTGTACGTTTTTACTCCTAGAGTGATCATTTCCAGAAAATTTTCATGTGGGTGCCCCCCATTGTGTAGTAGCTCCAATTTTTATACAAGTACATTTTTGTGATTTTTGGGCCCGAAAATGTTTTCCCAAAAATGACCCTTATAGGGGTAATTTTATACAGGAATCGATTGCGCGCACTCCCAAAGCATAAAAACGCTTTCTTATTTCTGATTCAGGGAATGGATTCGGTGTATTGACGCGAAAATTGAAAAAATTTCTTATTTCTCCCATACACCAATTCCCTGAATCAGGGTCAAGATAATTTGTCATGTAAATGTGCGCAATCGATTCCCCGCATAAAATTACCCCATAAGGAAGTTGGCGATTTTTTAAATCTCTGTATTACAGCGAAAATATGAACGCAGTGAAAATTCGTCTCTGAATCAATAAAAGTTGTGTGTATTGACGCGAAAATTAAAAAAATTTCGTCATTCATCAACTTACGAAAACTGCAAAAAAATTTTGGAATTTTCGCGTCAATACACAACTTTTGTTGATTCAGGGGCGAATTTTCGACATAGACAAGAACGGGATGGTTCAAACAATACATGAATGGGATGACCAAGAACGAGACGACTTGTGCTTGCAATTCCCTTCATCATCCCGTTTTTGAATCTCGAATTTTCACTGCGTTCATGTTTTCGTTGTAATACACAAATTTCAAAAATAGCAACTCTTCAAACGCGATTATGCTTAGGTCTAGGCTTAGGCCTAAGCAATTCAGTACATGATGTCATTATCTCAAATGGCGATTATCTCGAAAACTACAACGATTCAGAACATGCCGTAAAAACAAAAAATGCTCCATTTTTCATGTTTTTTTCAAATATACAACTTTTTCACAGTGTTGTTTTTCCGAGTGGGACTGGTCTTTTTTAACCATGCTGAATGTTTAAAAAAATATTTTTCCAAAAGAATTAATTTTTAATATTTTTATCGCTTTTTATTTTCCATAAAGCAAACGTTATTTAGCTGCGAAAAATTTACTGATAAGCCAAAAAAGAGAGAGAGAAAAGTGTGTGCAACGTCTTATTTTTTTTTCTAAATTTTTATTTTTACGACGTTTCACATTGAGATGACAAATAAAATTTGTTAAAAATTCAAATCACATGTGCTATTGATTAAAAATTTGTTTATTTCTAACCGGATTCAAAGATGGTAGAGAATCCGAATGAGCTGTTATGTAAGATTTTTTAAAGATTTCTATCCTTATTAATTAACCAGATGACCAGGATGTATGAAAAGTGGGTCAGTGTCATTGCGAAAAATGCTTTCCTGATTCAGGGAAGGCCTATGTATTGAAGCGAAAAGTCGCAAAAATGCAATTTTGAAAATTGAAAAATTCGTCAAAAGTCGAGAATTCCGTCAAAAATTGAAAAATTACTCAAAAATTGGCCAATGTATTGAAGCGAAAAGTCACAAAAATGCGATTTTTACGACTTTTCGCTTCAATACACAGACCTTGCCTGAACTAGTGTGTCCTCCCTTGAGCTATTTTTGAACTTTTTTCAAGCTATTTTTTTCTCCTTTTTATGATTGAGTGTAAAAATATGCGCTTTTCGTCTCTTCTTTTATGTTCCAATTCTGTCTCCATGTCCCAAAAAAGCTCTTTCCCGGAATAACACAAAAGTTCCCATTGTGCCTGGTGACATTGCAAATACACATAAAAACTCCTCATCATCCGATCTGATTCATGCGCCGATCAAACAAAAACCCCATCGCCGAAAATAGTCGCTTGTCGAAAAAGAGAAGACCCATATAACTTTTTGTTTCCCTTTCCCCGGGTCTGCTTTCGTCTCTGTGCCGTAAGAAAGACAAACAAATAATAAAAATTCCGTTACAGCCCAAAATGTTTTCGAGCTGTATTTCTCCTCTTTTTTTGTGCTTCGACATTTTGGCGACTGATAAAACATGGAACCACTTACAGGGTGTATAAAAAAACCGAAAAAAGTTTTTTCGACCCGAAATTTTTTTCAAAAATAACTCTATTAAGGCTAATTGCGCGCATTTCCAACACTTCCCTGACCCTGAATCAGGGAATCGAAATATGTGTATTGAAGCGAAAATCGAAAAGTTTTCGATTTTCTGTCTGAAAATGACTTTCTGAGGGTAAATTTATTCGGGGAATCGATTGCGCGCATTCCCGAAGCTTGAAAACGCTTCCCTGACCATGACTCAAAGAAAATTTGATGTATTATAGCAAAAATTGATCATCGCTTCAATACACACTTCGATTCCCTGATTCAGGGAAGCGTTTTCAAGCTCCGAGAATGCGCGTAATCGATTCCTTGCATAAATTTACCCACAGAAAGTCGAAAAGTTTTCGATTTTCGCTTCAATACACACACTCCGATTCCCTGATTCAGGGTCAGGGAAGCGTTGGAAATGAGCACAATCGATCTCCCCGCATAAAATTAGCCCTAATCTGGTACTTTTTGAAAAAAATTTTCGGGTCGAAAAAACATGAAAATTCCGGTTTTTTGTTATACACCCTGTAACGGGTTTTATCTATTTTTTCGAGCAAGTCAACAGGGGAAAAATATCAAAAAAATCGTTGAGCGCTCAGGGAAAGGAATGCCAACGTAATTTTATATAAAGTAGAAAGGTCAATGTATTTTCTACCTTGCAAACATTATCAAAAACATTTTGATAAGAAAAAAATCGTTCTAACAAATAAAAACACAAGATACAATAAGGGATGAAAGGTTACAAAAATGAAATGGTAAGAAATATGCGAATTTTGAGCACGAGCACAGGGTGGTGGGGGTTAAAGGATCAGTCTAGTGGGAAAAAAAGTTACCAACTTGTCGATATTCGGAAAGTTCATGAAAAATGGAGCATTTTTTCTTTTTACGGCATGCTCTGAATCGTTGTAGTTTTCGAGATAATTGCGTTTGAATTTGTTACAAGCTCTTCGTTGTAATACACAAACTTTTTTGAATTTTTTTTTGCTCAAAAATCAAAAAGTTGAATTTTAGATGATCTCTTCTTCTCAACATTACCTCATATCAAAGTGGAGCCGGCTTCAACAATCTCCACCCACTATGGAACTCACTACTACGGCGATGGCCTAGACCTCCATGACGCCGCTTTCTATAGCCCCTATCAACCGAATCTCTCTCATGTTGACATGTATGGCACGATGCTAACCACATCAACCCATGTCCAAGATTCACACCATTACATAATAGGACAAGGCCATGCTCATGCCCATTTCGGGCATCCACCAATGCAGAAACAGTCATCGACTTCTTCAACCATTTCGACACTATCCACGGCTTCTTCAAGCTCGGAAGCGTCGGTGTCTTCGACTTCGACAAAATTTTCGAGATCTTCGGTTTCACCTCCACTCGAAGAAGGGATTCTGGGGATTTTGCCGCCGGAAATTTGTGAAAAAGTGTTCCGGCCACCAAGTGCTGTGCATCCGAATAATTATACAAGAACGCCGAGGAGAAACAAAATGGAATTGAATGAGAAACGGGTCCACTATTGCATGGAACCAGGTAAAAAATTCTTGATATCTAAAAAAGACTAGTGTCGCTCGAAGCTTTTTTTTCGCTTCAATACACCCACCACCTTCCCTGAATCAGGGTTGCATTTTCAAAATTCCCAAGTCCTACCATACTTGTGTGTGTTATCCCTTCAAAATCCAACAAACCAGGCAAAAAATTGCCTTTGTTTATTTATACAAAAATGATCCGGTACTTATCTCCCTATTGTTCTAACCCATAAATAAGACTGTATAAGTGCCTGAAACAATCGGATAAATGATCAAATTTGTTTGCCGAAACGATTAAATCAAGAGTTTTTGAGAGAGGAAAAAAGTGGCTCAAATTTCGGTACTATTGGGTTGTTCCAAAAGTTCCCGGAATTTTTGCATGAATTTTTTTGAAACGATGTCGTTTCGATAGGCAATTTGTAAAAGTACGACTGCGCCGAACACGCCGAACGGGGCACCACACGGGGCGCCGAATACCCCAAACAGGTCCCAATTAGGCCTAAGCCTACGCCTAGGCCTAAAGCCTAAACCTAAGGCCTAGGCTCAGGCTTAGGTTTAGGCATAGGCCTTAGGTTTAGGCTTTAGGCTTAGGTCTTAGGCTTAGGCCTAATTGGGACCCGTTTGGGGTATTCGGCGCCCCGTGTGGTGCCCCGTTTGGCGCAGTCGTACTTTTACAAATTGCCTTTCGAGACGGCGTCCGGAAACGGTTTGAATTTGCCTGAATACCGACACGAAAACCCTGAATTTGGTTTCGTTCCATTATGTCGTTTTATTCAAACGTTTGCAACGATGCTATTTCTAGACAGCGTCCGAAAACGGTTTGAATTTGCTCGAATATTGACACGAAAACCCTGAATTCAGTTTCGTTCCTTTATGTCGTTTTATTTGATCATTTCATTCGTTCCACCCTCCATTCATTCCATTAGAACCTATGCCGTTAAAAAAATTCATATTTTGCTTTTAGGTTGCAAAAAGGTCTACACGAAAAGCTCACATCTCAAAGCACACCAACGCCTACATACAGGTTCGTTTTTTTACTTCTTCAAAAACTTTTCATTCATTTTTTTCAACGATTATAACCTTAATCCTACTTGTTCGCGCATTAAATATCTACTCGAGTAAATATTGTAAATAATCGGTTCTCTAAAAGGCTATATATGCCGTTCTTTTTCCACTTTTACCGTAAAGTTTATGTATCGGCTGGAGTTTGAGAGTTCGCATTTGAGATTAAGTACCCAAGATCAAAAATGCCGCCTAGGGAGGAAGCGACCGGCGCGACCTCGGATGGCCGTTCGAACGATCGTTTGTTTTTATGTTCACTTGAAGTTGCGAGTTAGAAAGTTTTTGCTACCTTTTCCGACACTGTAACTTAGGAGATTTCTCCTTTTTGGCGCTCTTAATTAGACCGATTTCTCCTTATGGAGTTCCGATATTTATTGAGCAGTTTTATTTGCTCGGTAATAAGAGAACGGAAAGGGAAATTTTGGCAGCATATAAGGGTCGGTATGCGTGCAAATAGTCTCGACCACGTTTATACCCGCGCAAATTAATTTTTTCGAGCAGTAGCCACAGGGGGGGGGCCGAAAAAGTGAAAAATCGAATTTTTGCTCGAAAATTTTCATGTTCAGTGGGATATCGATTCTAGTTCCCACTTGTTAGTGGTTCAAATCATTTTTTCTTTTTGAAAAATTGTAATAAAATTCAATTTTTTAGGTGAAAAACCGTATAATTGTATTTGGCCTGGTTGTAAATGGCAATTTGCTAGAAGTGATGAGCTAACTAGACACTACAGAAAACATACAGGTGCAAAACCTTTTCGATGCTCAAGCTGTACTCGATGTTTTGCTAGATCGGATCATTTACAGGTACTTATTTTGGGAAACGCGTTGTGCCGGCTATCCATTTTTGCTTACAGAGAGCCAAAAAACCGTACTTTTGCGTTTTTTGGCGAAATTTTTCAAAATTTTTTTGAAAATTTTTCACCAAAAAACGCACAAGTACGGTTTTTTTTTGGCTCACCCTGTATACGCTTAACTGAAAACCCGACTCTCTTGTCCAATTTTGACTTTTTTTCTAACGTATCTTTTTTAGCTCCATATGAAGCGCCATATGCCAAAAGCAATCAACTCTCCATCTTTACCTATGATGACAACTCAAACGACAACGAATATTTTTTATAGCCAACTGTGATATCAACAACCACTTGTTTCTAGCAATTAGAATCAGAACGTTTTTAGAAATTTTTATTTTATTAACTATACTTTTGTGTATATATTTTTATATTATATAAATGTGCACAATATTTACAACACCAAAAATAAACATCAAAGGGAAGCAAAAGCGAAAACTTTTTCCTGAGCAAAGCGTGGAAATTTTAAGGACTTTGGAACTAGTATCGATTAGGTATCCCACTGAAATATTTTTCGAAAAAATTTTTTTCATCTGGAATTGACCCCTCTAGGGGTAATTTTATGCGGGAAATCCGAATTTCACATTGCCGAGACCTGAAAATCGTTCTCCAAATCAAGAAATGGTTATTGGACTTTTGCTTCCTTAACATAAAATTAGTCAAGCCAATGGATCGAATCATAAGGCATAGATCTCATAGTTCTTGCGCAAAATGGCTCGGGAATCGTGCGGAGCCAATAGATCTCATCGGAGTTGGGATTCTCCACTTCATCTGCATAGTATGTGCAAGGACGGCCAATATAGCCAGGGATTAGGAGATCGAAAAAAGCGGCACCATCTTCCAGTGATTGAATCGTATGGATATTTCCAATCTGCGGACACAATGTGGCAATAGTTTTGTCTTCGGATGATATTATGGTTTTTCCTGAAAATTAGAGCTTAGTGGCTTGGGCTTAGGCTTAGGCTTAGTCTTGGGCTTCGTGGGATTAAGTTTAAGCCTAGGCTTAGTGGGCTTACTAATAGGGGTTTATCAAGGAATTTTTTTGAAATTTCGTCAATTTGACGGTTCAACCTGATCTCGAAAATTATGCGAATTTCAGCTGTTTGCAAACATAATTTAAAAATGCCCTTCTTTACCTGCAAATCGAACCGGTTTTTTATGGTGCAATAGGTGATCTCCACTAGCCATGTTCAATTTCATCAATTTTTGCTCTTCGTCGGGATCTAGACACGAGAAAGACTTGATCTGGATTTTGCCACGAATCACCTTGATGAAGCCATGAATGTCTGGATGATTGTGCAATGGCAGGGAAAGATTTGCATGAGTGAAGCCAAATATACTACATTCTATTAGACCATCTAAAAAAAGTTGCGAATGAATGCACTAGTTGGCACACCTTGCCCCAGTGACAAGATTGGCCAACTAGTGCATTTTAGTTTCTGCGCAATATATGCGTCACTTCACCCCAAAATAAGAAGTCTTTTTTCCATACCTGTTTCATTCTTTTCCAGTTCTTGAAATTTTATAGGACTTTCATAAACACTTGCAAAATATATAAATGATCTTGAAGGTGAAGAAGCTCTTGGAAGTGGCGGTAAATTAACACCCAACATTTCTGTTGTAACTCCTTCCATTAAGTGGCGAATTTCACTACAAGCTTCATCGGATTTTGACAATATTAAAGACTTTGATAGACGTTGAAATTCACGCAAAAGTTCACGCAATGCTCGGCGCTCCATTTTCAAGCTAAAATTGTTATAATACAGCCACGTAGCGAGAAATCGGCTATGGGGGGCAAACAAGAAAAAATTTTTTTACCAAAAATGATAAGGGAGAACCCTTATGATTTTTTCACTTTTTTGCCTAAAAATTGACAAAATCATAAGGGGGGACCCTTATGTTTTTTCGTGCCTTCGGCGCTATAGGGGGGGGGCAATTGTCCGAATGTTGTGTTAACACAAAGAAAAAACTGTTGTGTTGTACTCAACGGAATATTCTGTTGTACAACAAACAGTTTACAACAGAATTTTCGGTACTAGGTCGGATTAGTAGGCAAAGTGATGGAAAATTTTTTCTAAAAAGACATTCTAGGCCTAAAATTTAGCGGAGAATCGATTGCGCGCATTCCCGGAGCGTGAAAACGCTTGCCTGAGCCTGATTCAGGGAAAATTAGGGTGTGCATTAAAGAGAAAATGATCAAAAAATCAGATTTTCACTGGAAAACCAACTTTCCATACATTTTTCTATGCGAGAAATCGTTTGCACACATTTTCGAATCGTGAAAATGCTTCATTGACCATGATTTAGAGTTCATCATGGTAATGAAGCATTTTTATGATTCGAAAATGTGTGCAAACGATTTCTCGCATAGAAAAACGTATGGAAAGTGAGTTTTCCAGTGAAAACCTGTTTTTTTAATATTTTCACTTTAATGCACACCCTAATTTTCCCTGAATCAGGGTCAGGGAAGCATTTTCACGCTCCGGGAATGCGCGCAATCGATTCTCCGCTAAATTTTAGGCCTAAAGTGTGTGACTTGCGTCTCGGATTCGTGACTCAAGTCAAGACGACGTCTCGAATTCGTCTTGACCTCGTTTATATTAGTTGGAGTATTGACACGAAAACCCTGAATTTTACATTTTTTAAATAAACTTAATTATTGGGTGTATTTAACAAAGAAAGACGGCATTCTTTATAGCTCGACGAGACGAACAAAACGATACAAAATTTATCCAATTTGATCATTGTTTTGGGTTATTGAAACGAAAACTGATTCAGGGTTTTCGTTTCAGTAACCAAAACAATTATCAAATTGGATAAATTTTGTGTCGTTTTGTTCATCTCATCGAGCTACAAGGAATGCCGAAACAAAAATTAACGAATTGTTCGTGTAAAAAAAAGTATACAAGTGACTATACAACTTGAAATATTAATTTAAAAACAATTTATTAAGTAACCTTTTTTTATAAGTAATAAAAATTCGAATAAAATGCAACAAGAAACAAATTAAAAGCTTTATATAAATGAAGTTCGCAAAAAGTTGTGCAAAAATGGGAATCAATGGAAACTATATATAACGGCGGTTACCAACCTAAGAAAGTTGGGAGCTACAGTATTATAGGGGGGCACATAAGTGAAAAAAATTTCAAAATTTTTTTCTGAAAATGGCACCTCTAGGGGTAAAAACATGCGGGAAATCTGAATTTGACATTTTCAAAGCGAAAGAAAGGCCTGTGTATTGAAGCGAAAATCACATTTTTGCGACTTAACGCTTCCCTGAATCAGGGAAGAGTTTTTTCGCTTTGAAAATGTCAAATTCAGATTCCCCGCATGTTTTTACTCGTAGAGGGGTCGTTTCCAGATACCCCCTTTAAGAATGTTTTAAAAAATCAAGCATTTTCACGTTGCCCATTTTCTGTACAACTTTGCGATCTGTATAAAAAGACCCGAAAGACGTGAGGAGTGATATTGCGCAGTTGAGACAAAAAATTATGCAATCTATCACAGAAAAAATATAGGCAAAAATAAAAAAGACTTATGCTTAAGTATGGGTAATAAGAAAAGTAAAATTTACAAGGAATAGATGGATGTAAATTATTTCTTGCCATTCTATTGATATTTTTTCTTTTGTGTAACAAATAGATATCCTTTTTACCGGCAAAAAAGATGATACTATAGAAATTGTAAGAGAACTTCGACCAGAAGTTGTAAAAGGGAGAAGTTAAAAAAAAACATGAAAAAATCGTCCAAATTCCAGTTTTTTATACACCCTGTGAGTTCAAGTATCATCAATAGATAAAACTGGGTAGTTTTTTTATAGACTAACAACAAAATCAGATTTGGCATCTGGGTAAACGGTGCTCCATAAAACCGAAGTTTCACAAACACGAATATGAGATTGAAGAAAAGTTCGAGTGCACACATCTAATAGCTTATAACTTCTTTTGACTAATGGATTTGTCACTCTTTCTTCGGAATATGGCAAAATTTCTGTCAAATCAGGGAAGACGGAAAATGTAATTTCTGCCAAAAGTTTTTGTCCCTCTTCTGACTCTGAGACTAAATTTGCTTTCCATATTCCTAAAAAATGTAACGTTTAAATTTTTTTGAACTTTTTTCCTTGCCTGGACTAACATCCTCTTTAAACTGTTGTAAATCTTCCAAATTTAGGCTAGCCAGCTGAGCGTAGTTAATCGAATTATATGGATCGATAGGGTCATTTCTAACCATTCTTCCCCGGGGGTTAAACCAATGGATGTTGACATGGGGGCTTGTGGTATTTGGTTTTTGATCCAAGGGCGTTTTATTATGGTACCAATGCCATATGATGGTAGCTGTTCCGCTCTGAAAAGAAAAAACTCAATGTGAATTTGTATGCTGGCTTACTATAGTGATGCTCAAAGTTACAAAAAGTGACAATTTTGTCACCGACCTCAAATATACAAATTTTGGTTTTTGGTACAAATTCCATGATCACAAATTTGTGACCAATTCGTTACCTTTGTCACCACAAACAAATATACTGTGACAAAATTCGCATAGTTGTTGCCGATGGCAAAATAGCATTTTTTTCAGCCTTCGGGAGTGCGATTTTTTTCAGAGCATAAAAAATCTCTAAGATGGTCATTTTCAACAAAAAATTTTTTCATTTTCTCGAAAAAGTGCATCCTGTGCTCCAAACTAGTATCTTGTCACCTTTTGTAACTTTGAGCATTCACTAGCTTACTGTATCAAGTAATCCGGTGTAATCGCGAAATATTTCCTCTTTCAAATCCAAATTCACACCAAATTCTATCGAAATTAAATGGTAGTCTTTGACTTGAGCATCTTTAAATATTTTTACATCTTGCTTCCTCTCAACCAATAGCTCATAGATGTTTCCACATCTATCCTCAATAGTCAAGATCAATTGGATCGGAGCCGATGAGAATTCTTTATAAGCATGGATTTCAAGAGACCTTTCAAATGGGCACTTATGGGCTTTGAAAGATTGGCTAGAAATCCATTCGTCAAATAGAATATTGGACCAGTGTTCGATGAGCATCTTTTTAGGATGAGCTAAAAAAGATTTTTATCGAGTTTTCTTGAGCCTAAAATTTTTACTTGAATCAATTTCTCGGTCATAAAAATTCAACCAAGTCGAATTGAACACAGGACTAGAAGAAACCATCAAATTCGGTCGAAATCTTAAAACTTGTCTCTCCGCTTGTGCAACCGCATCAACATCAATTATACTTTCGAATTTCCGTGCAAAAAAGAATGTTTTCTTTTTAGCTTTCTAAAAACAAGGATGGAGGTACTACGCAATAGGAGAGCCATCCACATGAAAAATTTTCTGGAAATGACCCCTCTAGAGGTAAAAACATGTGGGGAATTCGAATTTGACATTCTCGAAGCGAAAAACACTTCCCTGATTTAGGGAAGGCCTGTGTGTTGTAGTGAAAAGTTGAAAAATCGCATTTTTGCAACTTGTTGTTTCAATACACAGGCCTTCCCTGCATCAGGGAAGCATTTTGTTCACTTCGTAAATGTCAAATTCAGATTTTCCGCATGTTTTTACCCCTAGAAATGTCATTTTTAGAAAAAATTCTCCAACCTTAGAAATTTTTTTCATGTGGGTGGCTCCCTCCTATTGTGTATTAAAACAAGGATTAGGGATGGGGCACTAGTTATAAAAAATGACAATATTTGTCAATGGCCAGAAATATGCAAATTTTGAGCATGAACATAAATTGTTTATATTAACAAAGGTGACGAAATTGTTTCGGGGCAACAAATTTGTTGTTATCCCGAGACAATTTTTGTCAAATTTTCGATTTTGACTAATTTCTCGATTTTTGCCTCCTTTGTCATACAAACAAAATATTTTCGTGCTCAAAATTTGCATATTTCTGGATGGTGACAAGGATTGACACTTTGTGTAACTTGTGCATCCCTAGCAAAGAAAAAATTGAAGATAAAATATTCTCACCTCAAGCCCAATATCGTCTTCTTTCATTTTAAGAACTATTGGCGAGCACCCACACCAATCAACAACATCCTTTAACATAGAACAGCGACAGCCTTGCTTTCGTTTCCAGTTGGTTAAGCGAAGATTTTTGTACAAAATTCGATCGCAAAATTCACTATTTAAAGCGAGCTAAAAAGGCTATGTTACCGGAAAAAATGATCTGTCGTAAGATCAGATCATCCTAGGAAAATCTGATGTGAGAATCTCCAAGAAATAATTTAGGGGCAGAAAAAATCGTCTAAAATATTTTAAGAGCAGTAAAAATTGCCAAAAAATAATTTAGAGACAGAAGAAATCGCCTAAAATCAGTTATGGATTAGTGAAAATCACATAAAAATATATTAGGACAGTGAAAATTGCTAGAGCAAATAGGATCAGATTTTTTTAGGAAAATCTAATCTTCCGGCCAAAAGATCAGATTTCTGGTAACTAAATTATTTTCTAAACTCGTTTCACTTACAGTATGAAAAAAGCCTTCTAGCGGTAACAAAATTGTCGAAAATAATTCTCTCATTTGACCAACGTAAACATCTTCTTCGGAGATAGCAAAATTGGCCAAATCTCGATGTACAATCACCCAATCAGAGCCTCCATCAATCCGTAAATCTTGTGGAAAATTATTTCTAAACAATTGAAATGATTTTTTCGGCTCTAGGAATTTTCGAAACGAAAAATGGGCTTAAAACAGATTTTTCAATCAATTCACTACAATACACAGGATTTCCCTGAATCAGGGAAGTGTTTTTTGCTTCGAAAATGTCAAATTCGGATTCCCCATGTTTTTACCCCTAGAGGGGTCATTTCCAGAAAATTTTTCATATGTATGGGTCCCCTATTGCGTAGGTAAATGCTAAATTGATTGAAAAAAATCTGCCCCTAGAGGGGTCATTTTCGAATTTCCCACATTCCGCTCCCCGTAAGAGGGGAGCGGCTGCACCTTCGTTCCCCTATGCCTACGTCACTGGTTCAGGGGAACGGAAGGGTGGTATCACCCACCACCCCAGGTGGTACTACTTCGGGATGGTAGTGGGTGGGGTGGTACAATCCCTTTTTTCGCCCCCTGGTTGGGTTATTTTATTACACAATTCGTTTCGAAAAGTCCGTTTTTCGTTTCGAGAAAATCCTAGAGCCCTTTTTTCAAGATATTGCCACAAAAATACCTATTTTTTATCCGCCACATTCGATTTTCGCATTCGAAAAAGAAATAGTTGAAACCCTGCTTACGAATAAACACTGCGGTGTTGTAACCATGACTGCTCAAGAAAGACTTTCCCATGTGGCTAAAAAATTTCCAGTTTAAAACAAACGATTATAATTGTCTTCAACCTTGCTAAGTTATGCTCTAACTCTTCTAATGACAATACTGGCATATCAGTTTCACTCAAGTTCACAATGTAATCCCATTTGGAAAATTCTTTCATCCCAATTGTTGTCCTGATCACGTCCAAAAACATGTTCAACAAACTAGTGCCTCCCCAAATTGTAGCATAGCGTTTCTTAGACAAATGAATATTCGTGATTCCTTTCAAATGAAAGTCTTCAATCAATTTTTCAAGCTCTAAACAAATGTTTTTATACAGGGCCAGGACACGTAGCAAGGCGGGCAATCCGGACAATTGCCCCCCCCCCCGTCAGGAAAAATTTTGAAAAAAATCATAAGAGTACCTCCTTATGTTTTTGTTCAAATTTTTTGAAAAAATTTTTCAAAAATCATAATGGTCCCCCCCATTATGATTTTTCACCAAAAATGATCAAAATTTCCTATTTTTTCATCAAAAAGGTCCAAAATTTTCCATTTTTTCTACAAAAATTGTAATTTTCTGAGCATTTCAGCTTAAAAACAACCGTTTATCACAAAAAATTTCTACCTCGAAACATATAATCTTGTCGACTATCCACATGAAAATAATACAAATGTTTCGGGTTGTAAAGCATGCGTAA
>JAQGBS010001853.1:0-14489 GCA_034698545.1 Acrobeloides obliquus
TCGATACGATTATGAACTATATGCGAGAGAACTTTGGAAGTATCTATACATCGTGAGTTTGCATGCTTTTCCTATTATTAGTGACTATTTTGCCATCTAGGTTGAAAAGCTTTCCACAAATATTGAAGCATGTTGTAACGTTTTTCATTCGTTTTGCTAGTACGGATGAAGAGTTGATGCTGGTAAGAAAAGTTTGTCCTTTTGTATAAAAATGCGTTCCTTGTATATTAGGCTTAAGCCTAGGGTTAAGCCTAAGTCTAGGCCTAAGCTTAAGCTTAGGCTTAAGCCTAAGCATAGCCTATATTCCATTACAAGAAATAATATGCAAGAATAAATAAGATATATATTTTACTTTGTTCTAAATGGCTTATATTTTTAGATTGAAAAATTCGAAAAAGACTACTCTGCTGAACTCTGGAGTGTCCGCTTGACCAAATACATTGCCGACCAAAAATGGAACATCCAACAAAACATTCACTTTGTCAAAACATATTCGGGTGAACTGTTAAAATATTTTGATGAATATGAACGAAATAAAGCTTTTATACCTTAATGTATTTGGTACTCCTTCGGATGACCGGACCCAGAATTTTTTTTGAAAAAATGTTTCCTCTAGGGCATTTTTGGCGTAGAATCCGAATTTCATGTTTTTAAAGAGCGAAAACACTTCTCTCTGTTTTTAAAGGGCCAATCTACTTTTGGGAGTTTGATTCCATGTGATAGAGCATAAAATTTGAAGCATTTTTTGCTTTTACGACACTACCGTTAGATTTTCAAGCAAAAAGTTATGAGCGAAACAAAAAAAATTTCAAACGCGTTTAAACATTGAAACGAAGAGCCTGTACCTGAAATTTATTTTTGAATTTGCTTAAGATATAAACAAATTATTAGATTTATTTAAAAAAGAAAGACGGCATTCTTTATAACTAAATAAGACGAACAAAATGACACAATAATGATCCAATTTGAAAATTGTTTTGGGTTATTGAAACGAAAACATGAATCAAAATTTTTGTTTCAATAACCTAAAACAATTTTGAAATTGGATAATTTTGGTATCCTTTTGTTCGTCTCGTCGAGCTATAAAAAAATGTGTTTCACGATCTTTCCGAATAAATTATTTTTATACAGGGTTTTTTCCTTAGTGGACTGGTCTTTTAAGCAAGATTCCTTTTAAATTCATTTCCATGTTGTTGTTGTGTTGGCTTAACATAAGGCTTATTTGATTTATCATCAAAATATCTACGATAACTGTTAACAAATATAGCAGTAAAAACAATCATGAGACCAAGAATACCCATAAAAGTTATAGGGTGGGAAAAGTAAATGGATGATAGCACAATGGAGAAGATCTGGCGCAGTGTCATTATCACAGCGAACACTTCAGGTCCGAATTTTTCTATAGTTACATATATGAACAACTAAAAAAAGAAAGAAAAATATATAAAAATATGCGTAAAGGTTTTTTTACCTGGCCTACTGCACTGCAAAAAGATAATAGAAAGACATCGCGTGAAAAGCTCTCGTGGGAAAACATAAATTTAAGTGAAGGCATAAAAGTACCCTGTTCAACAAGTGAAGCAAAACAAAGTATTGCACTAAAGACATTTACGCCCATCATCATCTGCAAAAATAGTGGTACTCAAAGTGACAAGCCTTGTCACTTGAAACAAATATGCGAATTTGGGGCAAGACAACTTTCGCCACGTTGCCAAAAAAACTATAACTTTCGCCACGTTCGTGTCAATAAACATATTTATTGCAAATCAGGCAATTCAATTAGTCTGAAATAATTCTGTTACCGAATTTCGACAATGAAATGATTCTCAATATTTATGAAAAAAAGAAATTTTACAAAAATTGTGCAATGGAATTTTACTTCGGCAACAGAATAATTGAGTTGCCTGATTTGCAATAAATATGTTTATTGACACGAAAGTTAGCGTGGCAAAAGTTAATGTGGCGAGATTCATGGTGAAAGTTAGCGTGGCGGAAGTTAATGTGGCAAGATTCGTGGCGAAAGTTAGCATGGCGAGATATGTGGCAAAAGTTACATAGTGAAAGTTAGCGTGGCGGAAATTAGCGTCGCGAGATTCGTGGCGAAAGTTATAGTGCCGAAAAATTTGTTATTCACCTCGGACAAGACAAAATTTGTCACCCTAATCACCACGAATCAATTATACCGTGACCCAAATTCGCATATTTGAGGCAGATGACAAGGTTTGTCACTTTTTGTAACTTTGAACATTACTACTGCAAAATATTGGGTTGGTGCATAATTATTGGGGATAAAATAGCTTTCATATTTTTACACAAATATATATTGGCATTATGTTTGAAGTTATACCTTATTTTTTCAGCATCATTTGCCATTTCTAAAAATGCGTATCGACAATCATATTCACTTGCGACATATTATGCTTTGGAACTTTGAAAAAGGGATGATTGCAGCAGCTACTTTTCGAGAAATCAACCAATTCTTCGGCGATGGAACAATCGGTCAAAATACAGTTGACCTTCTTAGAGTGTCACATGGCCTTCGTAGAGTGTACGGCCTTCGGAATTCCTTTGGGAGTTTGACGCAGATCTTCTTTCTTTTGGGATTTTTGAACTGGATCCATGACTCGTTCTCGGTGACCAATTGTTGAGGAAAGGAATTTCTTCATTTCTTTGAAGCAAAATCACTGAAGATTCTTACTCGATCAGCCTTGTTTTGATCGAAGAGCTCGTGGGAGACCCATCCAGCCAATTTTCAGATTTTCCCGAGCTTTTTGAAGCGGCGGACGATGGTGGAATGGTCGACGTCGAACTGCTCTGCCAACATTCGGGTCGTCAGGCTTTCATCCTCTTCCACGGCAGCCAATAGAGCCTGGTCATTGAAATCGGAAGGGCGGCCTCTTCCTTCTTTGTCCTCGAGGCTTATGTCGCCGGATTTGAAGTGGCGAAACCAATTCTCAACTGTATTTTGACCGATTGTTCCTTCGCCGAAGAATTGGTTGATTTCACAAAAAGTAGCTGCTGCAATCATCCCTTTTTCAAAGTTTCAAAGCATAATATGTCGCAAGTGAATATGATTGTCGATACGCATTTTTAGAAATGGCAAATGATGCTAAAAAAAATAAGGTATAACTTCAAACATAATGCCAAATATATTTGTGTAAAAATATGAAAGCTATTTTATCCCCGATAATTATGCACCAACCAATAGTAACATTTACAAAACGTATTGTTTTTTTCTCGACTTACCTGATACCTAGAAATCTTCGGCCTCGTATCAAACAGCGACTTCTGCCAATTCGGTGTAAATGCATCAAAAATTAAATAGCCAGCCATGAGAACTAGCCCAGAAAAATGCGTGGTTCTTTCTACAAGTGAATATTTCGAAGGAGTTTGACTAGACAAAAAGAAAAGGCATGCTCCAGCTGCCAACATCAATGCTACTAAATATTCTTCCAGCGAATACCTCTGATTTCGGACAATGCGCCCCATAACCATAGTCGGTATCAGCTTTGAGGCTTTACAAACCGTCTAAATTGATTCATTTTTGTTTGTTTTTAAATTTTTATGATCATTTCTCTTCTTACAGAGGTATCTCTGAGAAACTCGGTTGAATTCGGAACGGTTCAAATCACTCGGATTCGTGTTCCCCGTATGGAAAACCTCTCCCAGATTAGCCGAATCGACAAAATCTACTCCCACACCATCACTCACACGCCCGTCTAAACCATCTTACACACTTTTATATAGCTACCTGCGTGGGGAATGATACAAACTTTAAGGCTTCGTATTGACACCAAGAAGAAATAGTATTTGAGAATGAAATAAAGGAATGTGTATAAAGAGGAGGTACATGTTCGGGTTGCTTTCGCCAATCATACGCCAAATAAATCCCGACCAGTGCCAATGCAATCACTCTATTGCACAATACCAAAAACTGAGAATCACCAAATTTATCTATAATAAAAGGATCCGAGTGCCGTGCATAGCCTTGTGTTATTATACGTTCTTGAAAGAAACCCATACATACCAAGGTGACCTAAATACGACATCTAACATTTTCACAGGTCATACGTATCATCCAGTAGGGGGAGGACACTGGCCCGGGAAGGTCGGTGGATGATTTTTTTGAAGTTTTTCGTCTACTTGGGTATCAAAATTACCTTGTCCTCCATGATTTTTTCTCAAAATTTAAAAAAAATTTCCATTGAGTAAAGATGGAGGAGACCGCCCCCCCCCTACTGGATATATATGTCACAGGTTTCCAATTTTACTTGGATGCCAAAAAAACAGAACAGTAACCAAGAGCAGTCAGTTATAAACTCTTCACGCCTCCTTTGAGCTATGGAGTGCAATTTGCCGTTTCCATTTGTGCTGTTATTTTCGTGCTGGCTTACTAGTTGGTATTCTTGGCGTAGCTCGGGACGGCCAACGGCAAATAGTCGAAGAAACCGATGAAAAGCACTTTTTCGGAAGTGAAATTCATTTTCTATGATTTTACTTGCATAAGACAAAAATAAGTGTTATAATCCCCTACCATTATAACGCTTCCTAACTATCCTAACAACAATATATGCAGGCAAAACAACTGTAGCATAGCCAAGAAGTAAAAATAGAAGCCTTAGCGGCCAATAGTCATATGGATTGAACCCAATTGAATCCCGTAATTGCTCTCCATAATATCCAGTATGCACCAAATTAATTTGGCTTGAATTATTAAATTTCATATTATTTACACAATTTTTATCTAAAGAAAAAAATTTATTAGGTTGTTTCATAAGTATCTGTGCCCAAAAATACGCTCAAATTTTTTGCTCAAAAATTAAAGTTTTTTTCTCAAAAATCGAATTTTTGCTCAAAATCGAATTTTTAGCCAAAAATCGAAATTTACTCAATTTTGTGCACTTTAACCCCCCCCCCCATAGCCGTAGTGGGGGACATAAGTTCCGATTTTTCTAGGCGAGGAATCGATTGCAAACATTTTTAAGCATGAAAATGCATTTTTGACCTTGATCCAGAGACAATTTATTACTGACTTTGAGAAAAAAACCGAGTTTGAACGAATATATTGCTAAAAAACGGTGTTGTTTTTCAACAAAAAAAACAACTCATTTTCAATATGAAAAATTGGTTTTCAGGCAGAAAGAACCTCATATTCGGATTCCCCATGATCAGCTCTCGAATGCTGAAAAAAACTTCATCGAAAACGGTAGAAAAAATGACGAAATTATAGGTATTTTTTGAGCGGCCATCACTAATTGAAAAATCCAATACATTTAATTTATAAGAGCAACAAAATCTTTTTTTACGGATCTCATTCGTATTCTTTTAAGTTCACGTCGAGCTTTATCAACGATGTGCATCTCACCAGGATAATTAGCGCGTGCTGCACAAAATCCTTTCCCCTATGCAAAAAAATATTTACGCATTCACGAAAGCTTATTCATTTTTTGGTTTTAAATATTTTTTTTAAAGGTTATCACAGTATAAAGATTTTTGAAGAGAAAAAGTGTGTGTTTTTTCAAAGTATTTTTTACCTTATTAATGACGAAAATAGAATTAATCAATATACATGTGTGTACCATTTAGCGGCTGATTAATCCGGTAGACATAAACCATCAATTAAGAGTGCCGCAACATAGATCTGTTGTTGCCCAAAAAAGAATTGTCAAAAAAATTGGTAAACAAATGAATGGGAGGATTATTTTTTGCAACAAATAATTTCAAAAAATTTGCATTTTTATAAGAAATTTCCAATAGTACAAGGTGGGCCAAAAAAGTGGTTTTGGGACCCGAGAATGTATTGTTCTAAAAATAACCCCTCTAGAGGTAATTTTATGTGAGGAATCGATTGCGCGCATTCCCGAACCCTGAAAATGTTTCTTTCTGCCCCTGATTCAGGGAAAAATTAGATTTTGAAGCAAAATTCGTCGTTTTTCACAATTTCAAAAACCCAATTTTTCACTGAATCAGGTCCAGGAAAGCATTTTCAGGATTCGGGAATGCGCACAATCGATTTCCCACATAAAATTAGAAAAATAATTTTCGGACCCAAAAAAATCCACTTTTTTGGCCCACTATGTACAAGATGTAATAAGGAATAAATAGAATAGTGAACAAAAAAGGCTATTTATATGACATATGGCCCTCTTTAGGGCCACATTTTTGATAAGAATCACATGCCATACGTCATATAAATAGCCTTTTCTTGATTAGAGGAAAATTTTTCAAGTCTCATAAATGTGAAATTCGAATTCCCCGCATAAAATTACCCCTACAGGGTCAATTTCAGATAAAAAATTTCAAATTTGTTTTTGAAAAATTTCACGTTTAGTGGGATACCCCTAATCGATACTAATTCATAAAAATGATATAATTGTGATTTGAACACAAAATCTGACTAAATAAACAAGAAAACTATACATTTATTGAAAAAATAATAACCAAACATTAACAAGGCATATATAGTTACAAAATAAATTATTGTTCCTCTTCGTCGGAGCTAGAGCTGCTACTTCCACTACTACTTGACGACTCTGAACCCGAGCTACTACCACTTTCTTCAAGATCTGTATCCGAATCATTCTTCGTCTCTGGGTTTTGGCCAGCTTTATACGTGGCTTCATCACGAATTTGCTCATTCACACTTGGATATTCGGCATCACGCTCTATTGGCACTGCACCTTCTTTTTGTATGGCGTTTCGTTCTTTCCATAAACGAGCTGCTTCGAGCAATTTGAAGTTAATTTTCGAGGCTAAAATATATGAAGATTAGAACAATTTTAGGCGTATTAATTTAAAAAGAACATGAAAATTTACGTAAGATCCTAGCTTTTTGGGAAAAACTACAAAGTGTTCCAAAAAAACGCCATTTGGTAATTTTTTGGCGAAATTTTTCCAAAAAAATTTTTCTCCAAAATGACTCATTAGACGTATTTTTATGCGAGAAATCGATTTCGCACATCGAAAGCCCTTGAAAACACCTCCCAGACCATGAATAAAAATATCTGATGAGTCATTTTGGAAAAAAAATTTCGCCAAAAATGAAAATGGCAGTTTTTTGGAACACTGTAATGAAACACTATGTAATAACCTTGATCTTGTGGGAAAATATATTCATAATACTCTTCCCAACCGGCGTCAGTTCCATCTTCGCTTTGTATGGGCCGACGTTTTTTGATCCGCTTTGGCATGAGCTTTTCGACTTCTTCAAGTGTTTGTTGGTCGCCACGTTGTTCTTCAAACTGCTTCCATGCTTCTAGTAACAAAAGCCTTTCTTCGGAACTCGAACTTTCCAACGCCGAGTTACCACGTTTATAAATTGTTCGAGCTTTTTCAATCTCACCAATGCTGACTTCGAATTCTGTCCAACTTATCCAGACCTGAAAAAAGTACTCTTTGAAAAGAAGCTTGGAAACTAACACAATAGAGGGGACCACCCACGTGGAAAAATTTTGTCTGTAAATGACACTTCTAGGGGTAAAAAAACATGAGGGGAATCCGAATTTGATATTTCCGAAGCAAAAAAATGCTTCGAAGGCCTGTGTATTGAAGCAAAAAGTCGTAAAAATGTGATTTTTGCTTCGATACACTAGCCTTTCAAGCATTTTTTCGCTTCAAAAATGTCAAATTCGGATTCCCCGCATGTTTTCACCTCTAGAGGGATCATTTCCAGAAAAATTTTTTCACATAGATGGCCCGCCCCTCCTATTGCGTTGTTGGCCCCAAAACTTGGATGTACCTTGAGATGATTTGTTCTTTGCAACAAACTCTCGTATAATCTTCGAACACGCGCAGTCTCTCCTTGCTCGATTTCAAAATCAATATAGGCTTTCCATAACACTTCTGGCATGTCAAGAGCAGGCTGTGAAATTGCCACTTGGAAAATCGCACGCGCTCTTTCCACATCACCCAACAGGTTTTCTAGCTCGGCGAATTTTATCCAAGTCATACTGTTATCTGGACTGAATTCCAAGAATTTCTCATACAATTTCCGACAACGATCAAATTCTCGAAGCTGGAGTTCAATATCGATATAGTTGGCAAACAGTTTCTTTTTGGGACATTTTCCAATTGAGGTGCCCTAAAAAATGAGCTTGCCATAAAATTGGTTGAAAAAAGTCAATTTATAGCCATGATTAAAATTTCAGAAAATTTTTGCAATTTTTTACCTTTTTCCAAATCTATACCCCTAGTTTTGATCGTTTTTTTCAAAATTTGATCAAAACCGGTGGTATAGAAATAAAAAAAGATCAAAATTTGGAGATCTACTTGTAGATCTAAAAGGGCCTCATCGAAATGCAAGTGAGTTTTCGATCATAATCGAGTAAAAACATGCACATGCAGTTTTGATGATCAAAATGTCCGATCTCTCTAAATAAAACGAACCAAAATTTTTCTTGCTGTAGTCAATTGTAACTGCCTGATTTCAAATTGGGCAAACATCACCCAAACTTTGGCAAATGTGAACTTGCTGTGTGGAATGATTTCAAGACAAGCCTTATAAACTTCACGAGCCTTTTCCATGTCACCGACATCGACTTCTTCATATACAGCATAATAGATCCACAAATAGATATAACGACGCCAAAAACGCTTCTCCTAAAATTCGAGAGAGAAAATCAATTTTGGATGGTTATTAGTTACCATATATGGCGGAACATTGGCAATGGCACGCTCAAAAATGTCTTCAACATCTTGCCGTTCGGCCTCTTCATTCATTAACAGCCTTAGATAGTCGAACCATGCATCATAATTAAAGGGATTCTCACTAATTTGCTGCAAATTTTTTTAGAATTTGGCATTTTCGAAGCGAAAAACACACTTCTCTGATTCAAGGAAGGCTTGTGTTTATGCAAAATTTGCATTTTTGCAACTTTTCGCTTCAATACACAGGTTTTTCCTGAATCAGGGAAGTGTTCAAAAACACACCTGTTCATATTGATGTTTCCTCTTGGAAATAATGACATTTTCAATCCTAACCCGGGAGCCATACTTTTTCTCATGTATTGACAAAAACTTGAACACTTCAGCCGTGCGATCAGTTGGCAAATTATCCAGCCCGATTTGATAGATTTTTCGAGCTCTCTCGTATTCTTTCTGGCGTTCTTCAAACTGGGCAAATGCTATCAATAGTTGCTCTTGAAGATTGTCCATTCCAAGCTCTCCATTCAGACCAACAAAATATTCAATCGCTTTTTCATAGACCTACCAAATGGATAAGTCAGGGTTTTCAGATTTTGAAATTCGCATAAAAGTCGAGTTGAACCCATGAAATGTCTACGTATTTTCAAAAAATTTCAACACAAGCCCCTGCTGAAAAAATTTCAAATTCGTCAAAAATGAGAAAATTTCCATAAATTGAAAACCAGTCAAAAATTGAAAAAATCTGCAGGAGGTTTGTGCTGATTTTTTTTCCAATTTTTGACTGATTTTTAAATTTTTTAAAGAATTTGAAATTTTTTCAGTGTTGAAACTTTTTAAAAATTCGACATTTTCTAGGTTCAACTTGAACTCGATTTTTATGCGAATTTTAAAATCTGAAAACCCTAGGATAAGTAAACCGTGTAAAAATGAATAGCGCTAACCTCTCTAGCATTTCCAATAAAACCATGACGCTCTTCAAATTTCGCGTATCTAATCCAATTGCGATAGTCATGACCATGGATGTGTAAGAAACGTTGGAAAATATTCCTGGCCCGATCAATCTCTTTGTATCGAAGCTCAAAGTTAATATAGGTCTGCCAGGCTTGCTCACTCGGCTCCCATTCCATCCATCTTTCAAAAACTTGTCTTGCACCTGGGAGGTTCTCAATCAGTTCTTCCATATATGAGTACTTGAGCCAAAATTGCGTAGCCATGGGGAGAATGGTGATTGCACGGTCCCATATGTTTCGTGCATGGTTGATTTGCTTGTTGCGCATTTCCATCTCAGCATATTGAAGCCACAACGTAATACTTCTATGGTCCACATCCAAAGATCTTTCGAAAACAGATCTGGCTCTTTGTAGTTCACCAATCGATTCTTCCCATTTCGCATATTTCACCCAGTTGGCAATCTGCGACCTGTTCTTCCTAATGTTATCTTCGAATTCTTTGCGCTTCTTCCGTTGAAATTCTGCTAGTTCTTCAGGATCGGTGATCTTTACTTTTGGTGCAGGTGGGACAATTTCAAGCTCGCGTTCTTTCGCTTCACGCAATAGCTGTTCGGCGGTTATTTGTAATTGTGCTGGTGCCTAAACAAACAAAATTATGCAAGAATTTTTCGAACTTAATGAGAATACAGGGTGTATAAAAAACCGAAATCATGTTTTTTCGATCCAAAATTTTTTTCTAAAATGACCCTATTAGGGATAATTTTATGCTAGGAATCGATTGCGCGTTTTCACGAGACTTGAAAACGCCTCCCTGATTCAGGGAAAGAGTGTGTATTGAAGCAAAAATCGAACATGTAATAATTTCCCTGAATCAAGGTTAGGGAAGCGTTTTCAAGCTGCGTGAAATAAGTCTTAAAGAATAAAGCACATACCTTGTTTTTAACTCTTTCAGCTTTCTTTGGAAGCCGGATTGGCTTGTTTTTAACCGTTTCATCGTCAATCATTTTGCTAAATTATCTAAAAATATTCATATAAAAAATGTTAACAAAAGCGGTATACGTAGTTAATCAAATAGCCGCGAGCAGCGTGGCGAGTGCCTCAGTTTGTGATGCCCCGAGGGAAAGTATCTCCCGAAAAAACGTGCCCCCGAATTCAGGGGACGAAAAGGTGCCATCAGGCTGCGCGCTATACGTCTCGACCAGCTGGTCGAGATGCTAAACGTCTCGACTTGCGAAGAATCGATTCAGCGCGTCCCGGAAGCGTCAAAATGTATCCTTGACCATTGTCCTTGAAAAATTATGTTTCTACCACAACGCTTTGGGTTACGCTAAATCGATTTCTCGCATAAAATAACCCTTAGAACGATGATTTTAGAAGAAAAATCCAAAAATTTTCATATTTTCGCTTCAATACACATTCTTATTTCCCTGAATCAGGGTCAAGGAAGCATTTTCACTCTCCGGGAATACGCGCAATCGATTTTTCGCATGAAGTTACCCCCAGAAATACGATTTTGAGGGAGAAATTTTAAAATATTTCGATTGTCGCTTCAATACACACATCTATTTCCCTGAATCAGGGTCAAGGAAGCATTTTCACGCTTCGGGATGCGCGCAATCGATTTTTCGCATGATTTTACCCCTAATATGGTCGTTTTTGTGAAAATAATTTATTTTCGAGATCCGGCTACAAAGTACACCCCCTTTAAAAAAAACAGTCGGCATTCTTTATAACTCGACCTCGCGTAAGGGCAGTATACAAGGGGGGAGGGTAAGGCTGCTCGTTAGTCGTTGTCGCGCCAACGTTTAACAGCGTTTTTTATTGAGCTCGACAACGTTTCACAGCTCATTTAACAGTGTTTTTTGGGCGCGACAACGATTAAGGAGCACCCTCAGGGCCGTCACTAATTCGTTCGGAAATTTTTGACTTCACTAATTTATCACTAATTCCGTTCGGACACATCACTAATAGGCGTTCAGACGCGTTCGGAAAACGAGCGCCCGAACGCGTCAGAACGTTTCTTAACGCCTATTAGTGATGTTTCCGAATGCAATTAGTGAACTAAAGTCCGTTCGGGAGCCGTCCGAACGGGCTTGCAGACAAATGACAAGCGGACATTTGACAAGCGACATTTGACAAGAGTTTTTTTTACTGAGGGGTGACATTTGACAAATACAAACTACAAAAAAAATCTGAAGGGCGAGGGTTCAATATCATAATTTTTTTCTGATTTCGACCTCCGGGATCGAATCCTCGCCCTTCAGATTTTTTTTGCAGTTTGTACTTGTCAAATGTCCCATCTCTTGCCAAATGTCCACTTGTCAAATATCCGCTTGTCATTTGTCTGCAAGCCTCCGAACGTATTAGTGGCGGTCCTAAAAGTCTTGACATTTCTAAAACGTGTTTCCTCGACAATTCTAGACGAGAAAACACCTTTTCAGCGTCTTTGACAATGTCAAGACTTTTGCCCCCTTGGCGAGGACTTTTTTTAGCTAGCGCTGGCTATGGCCTAGCTCGTTACACCAATAGCAGACTCGAAATTCGCATAATTGTTTTAATCAATTTTGGGTCCTCTGGGGGTAATTTTAGGCGTAGAATCCAAAAAAACTATTAATTTTTTATGAAAAAATTTTTTAAGGAGTCAAAACAGGGGGTACCCCCTATTTTTGAAAAATTTTAAAAAAATCGATATGGGTATCATTTAGGGGTAATTTTAGGCGTAGAATCCGAAAAAACTATTAATTTTATATCGATTTTTTTAAAATTTTTTCAAAAATAGGGGGTACCCCCTGTTTTTACCCCTTAAAAATTTTTTCATAAAAAATTAATAGTTTTTTCGGATTCTACGCCTAAAATTACCCCTAAATGATACCCATATCGATTGTTTTTTTAATTTTTCACAAATAGGGGGTACCCCCTGTTTTGACCCCTTAAAAAATTTTTTCATACAAAATTAATAGTTTTTTCGGATTCTACGCCTAAAATTACTTCAGAGGGGCCCAAAATTGATTAAAACAATTAAACGAATTTCGAGTCTGCTATTGGTGTAACGAGCTAGGCCATAGCCGCTAGCGCTATTGACAATCAATTTTTCCTTGGCGAGGACTTTTGCCCCCTCCCCCTGTATCTTTCAAAAAAGGTCGAGAATTTTAAAAACGAGAAAGGGCGCGATTTTTATCTGATAGTATTTTTATTCTTTCTAATATGATATACAGGTAGAGAAACAGTCAGAAATCATGAGCATTGAAATTACAAATGAAAAGCCAGAAAATATGGGAGATGATAAAGCAAGTTCATCAGAACCGATTAATTTGAAGGTACATCCAAAGGGGTTCCCTTTTTTTAGCCTCATGATTATTTTAGGCCTTATTGGATAAAGCTCTTCATATGGAAGTACCTGTTCAAGATGAAAATGGTTGGAAAACAATTACAGAAGAATGTGAGTTTTTATTCAACGGGGTAAATAGATCTCAAGGAACTTTTTAAAAATAAAAGTAAGCAGTAGCGTACCCAGGAGGACCGTTCCCCCCCCCGAAATCCGAAAAATGACAATTTTTCTTAATGGTCCTTTATTTTTGCCCAAAATTTTTGAAATTTTTTTCAAAAATCCTAATAGTTCCCCCTTCTGATTTTTCACCAAAAATGTCCAAAATTTTCAATTTTTTCATAAAAAATCGTATTTTCTGAGCATTTTTAGCTTAAAAACTGCTATTTTTGAAAGAATTTCGTGCTTGCGGCACTGTTTTTTAGCTAAAACGTCAAGAATACAACAAAAAAATTTTCAAAAAACATAGGGGGACCAAGGAAAAATTTTTTTCCAAGCTGGGCCCCTCCCCGAAATTTTTTCTGGGTATGCCACTGAAAGTAAAAGTAGCAGGAGCTGAGTGCAAACAATAAAACAAGTTTAAACATGTTTATCACTTTTATTCAAATTGAGGTTTAAAATAATCTCTTGAGGGTCATAACAGATGTTGGGCTGTCCTGACAGACTTCATTTTGTCACGACAGCTGCAAGAAAAGTTTGCTTCCGGATTGCGTTCTGGTTGTCGTAACAACCGTCGTAACCGGTTACGAAAATCTGGACGCGATTTTTCTTGCAGCTGTCGTGACAAAGTTGAAGTCTGTCACGACAGCCCACAATTCAGACGTTATCCGTAGCGACTTTATTACGGGGGGCATGAAACCGAGCTTTGACTGTATTGAGAAAAAAGATAAAGAAAATATTATTTTTTCATAATTGGCAAAATCTCAAAATATTCAAATGCATTTTTGATACGGTAGAAACATGAACATCCAAAGTTTAAACTTATATATATTTGAGCAATTTTTCGCATCCGAATCTACTTTTCCATCTTTTCGCGTGCCGCGTTTTCTTTTCCTTTTCGCGCGAACTTCTTTGCGAAATCCTTGACAACCGAGGGTTTAGCTTAATTGGTTGGTTTTTATGTGTGTCGTATAATAAAATATGAGTTGTTGGTTTCGATCGATAATATTCTTTTTTTCAGGGAAGATGGATTATATGAATGATATGGATTGTCCCACGAGTAGTGCGAATGCTGATTATGCGGCTGGAAAGATCAAAAGACGTCGTTTCAGTAGTGCACGGGTACAGCCGACAAGGATCAAGAAGGTTATGCAAAGCGATGAAGATATTGGAAGGATGGTGGCTAGTGTTCCTGTGGCGATTGGTAGTGCAATGGAGCAGTTTGCAGAGGTACGAAATGAATTTTTGGAGCTATTGTGGATTGGGGGGGGGGGTCACCCCAGGGTCAAAAATCGAAAAAAAATTTCTAAAATTTTTAAAAAATGACATACTTAGGCACACCTGTTTTGACCCATACATATATGTTTCGCGAAATGACACCAAGTGTTATTTTTAATTGTCTATGTTTGTAT
>JAQGBS010001854.1:0-14485 GCA_034698545.1 Acrobeloides obliquus
GAAAATAGCGATTTAGCGATCGAAGTTCTCCGGAAATTCTCGCCCGCATAATTTTCTTGGAAACTAAAAACGAAAAAGTAGCAATGAAAATTGTAAACTTGAAAAATCGACAACAACGTATTTATGAAAAATACAACAAAATTGATAAGCTAATAAATTTTTGAACTTATCAAAGATTAGAAAGAAAAGAAATAAATTCTCATAGATATTTTGTAAGGGCTTAGGATGAGGGTTAGACTAGTGGCGTATGTAGAAGGGCTGGCTACAAGGCACTTCCCCAGAAAAGGCTGGTTTTTCCCAAAAACATAAGGAAGGACCTTTATGTGTAGGGATTTTTTTAAATTTTGGCCCACTGGGGGGGGGGGGAGTGGCACCTGCCACCCCTTGACTACGCCACTGGCTTAGATTTAGGCTTACAAGGAATAGTTTCGAACATAGATGAATAGGAGGGGGGGGGGTCGTAAACCTCCTCGTGCGGCGCGGGGGTCTAAAGAAAATTTTGCCTTTCGGCGCCCCCCCCCCTCCCATTTTTCGGGGCCCTCGCGGCGCAAGCTTACAATGAATGACCGCGAAATAAAGGAAATAAGAAATATTTAAGTCAGATGAAAATATTAATTTTTATCAAATTTAAAAAATCATCCACATCTAACAAGAAAACAATTAAAACCGCTCATCGTAGCGTTTATATATGAAAATAAAAGACTCTTTCATGTCTGGTAAATCAGAGGAATCTCCTGTCGGTTAAAAAGTCAATCTTAACATCTCACATAATCGGCTATACAACGCATTCGTATAGCATCACTTGTAGTCAAAAAAGAAGCTCAAAAAAGGACCAACATTAAGCTTCTTTTTTATACTCATAAAGCCGTTCTATTTTTTGTGGACTCGAGTTTGAAAGACAAATTATCAACCACGGGAGGTCTAGTTTTTATTGGGCTCCAATCGGTAAAACGTGGCGTGCTTTTTGGAGAGAAATTTATTGGAAGGTGGATAATTTTTTTTAAGGTTTAATTTGTTTATTTTTTAAAAATTTGTCAAGAATTGTTAGCCGCTTAGGAAACCCCACAGACAACCGATTTTCCAGCGAAAATTCGAATTTAAGCTCAATTTCACTTCAATACATCCAATTTCTTCCCTAAATCAGAGTCAGTGAAGCTTTTTCACGCTTCTGAGGGGAAGGAAAAGGAAGAAAGAAAGAAGATACACCGTATTGCCGGAAAATCGAGCTTTCTTATCCAAACTTGACACTAATCACAAGGGACAGCGCTAGATCCAAATTTTGAGGAGGATCGTGAGTCCACTTTTGAAATTTTTGGTAAAAAATAATTGCATTTTTATTCAAAAAATCGCATTTTTGATTGAAATTTTGTCGATTTTTGATGAAAAATGACATTTTTAGTGAAAAATTGAAAAATATGTAAATTTTTGTTGATCAAATTCTAATTTTTAATGAAAAATCAAATTTTGGCCAAAAATATAAAGGCCTCAGAAAGCGTGAAAAAGCACTTCGTTTGGTATGACAAAATAAATGTTTTTATTGCGAATTATAGGTGTGATAAAAGATCGCAATGCAGTATCTCATCACACCTACTAAAAACCATTTCTACGTTTTCAGTTTGTATTTGCAGGCGCGCCCAGACTCACAAAACTAGCCAACATTGTAGTGGTGAATTCTAGTGTTTCAAAATCAAAAATTTTCTTCAGATTCGAGTTCCTCATGTCGAAACCCCCCCCCCTTCCCCAAATAAAAAAATCACCCGATTTGGAGCACTTTTCGAAAATTCGAAAAAAGAGATTTCTGAAGTGGCGTTTTAAAATTGATCTAAAATCTATTTTTCACCATTTTTACCACTTTTTCAAGGTCCTAGGAAAAAATAACGACGGTAATCAATTTCTTACTAAATTTTTACCCTATACATATGTTAAAAATTTTTTTTTCATAAAAACTGATTTTTGTAAATAAAGCGTTCCCCCCCTCTCTTTAACCCCGCGAAACCTTAACCCCGTGAGCCCTTAACTCGTGAGATCTTAACCCCGCGCTCGCGAATCCCCCTCCCGGCGGAGCGGGGCATAAGAAAATCGTACCAAAAATGGTAATGCAAATATCAAAGAGATATTACAATATAGTTTAAGATACGATATCTCGAAAGTTCGGGCACTAGGCCTTTCGTTACCGGTCTTTCATTACCAAACCAGTCATTACCGGCCTTTTATTACCGAACAGGGTGCGAAAAAAGAGTGGCACTACCTCGGGTGGTTCCACCCATCTAACTATATTGCACCTAGTTTTTTTCAAAAATTCAAATTTTTTGAAAAAATTTGAATGTTTTGGTTCGGTAAGGAAAGGCCGGTAATGAATGTTTCGGTAATGAAAGGCCGTAATGAATGGTTCCGTTTAACACTACGTTCGAACTTTCGAGATATCGTCTCTTAATTTTTTATAAACGTGGAGGAAGTGGAAGTTGCCGAAAAATAAAATTATTTTATAAAATTGAAAATCGTGTCCCTTCGTTCACCTTTTTTGGCATCTATACTTTTTCTAGGTTTTTTTTTAAATGTAACTTTGCCTGATTTTCAATAAAATCCGTTTATTGACACGAAAAATTTAAATCAACTTACAAAAACTTAGAAAAAGTATATTAGAAAAAGTTTTTTAGTAAAAGTTTATTAGAAAAAGTGACTTAAAAAAAATTAGAAAAAGTATAGATGCCCCTTTTTTGAGGTGTGACAAAAGACTGAAAAGTAAACAAAAGATGGTACGACAAGTGATGGAGTGACAAATGAATGTCCGTCGCTTCGAAAATTGCTGCAAACGATTCCTCGCCTACAAAAGCCTATAGACAACAGGTTTTCTGGAGAAAATTCGAATTTTAGTTCATTTTCGCTTCAATACACCTTTCCCTGAATCAGGGCCAAGGAAGCATTTTCGTGGCACATAAATGCACGAAATCGATTTGTTTCATAGAAAACCTCCTCAGTAGTAATTTTTTAATAAAGTTACACATAAACCCACTTTTGTCTCCGAATATGATTTAGCCATAAAAGTTGTTTTAGCATCGCAGCTTGTCCTCGAACACCTCGTTGTTCATCCCTGCTCGGTGTTTCTGTTTTTGACATATTCATGTTATTAATATTGTTCGTATCTTTATACATTGCAGCAATAACTTATTAAATACTAGAAAATACTGAATATTTTCAAACAACTTTCATAGAAGTTGTCATATCCCAAAAAATTTTGAGCAGCTAAAAATGAAAGAAAGGCAAACTCTAGGAAATGGAAATGTGGGATATCGTCGTCTGCATTCGTCTGTGTTCTTCTAAAAAGCATTATTTATTCAATTATACGAATGACGAATATTTAAATAATAATAAAGGGCAAGGGATTAGATGGATGTGAAGAAAATTTTAAGTAAATAAGAAAGGTATAGGAAGTAAATTTTTTTAGGCAATAACACGGAAGTATAGGGTAATCCACGGGTTCTTTACAGCAGACTTTTATCGATATCTTATGCTAAGATATCGATAAAGGTCTGATGTAAAGAACCCCTGGATCACCCCTTTTTTGCAAGGTATTTTCATGGCATGTTAATGCGATCAATCGATTCCCCACATAGAAAACCTCATAACCGTTTTCCGGAGAAAATTCGAACTTTAGTTCACTTTCGCTTCAATACAAGCGACTTCTCCCTGAATCAGGGACAGGGAAGCATTTTCAACAGAAGCCTTGCATTTTCAAAAACGAATTTTTGCTCCGGAAAATTTATTAACTCAAAAATATGCCAATGAAAAAATCAAAAGTTGAAAATTCCCTGAATCAGGGTATTTTTCGTGTCAATACACGAAATTTTAAATATTTGAATTTATATGCTTGATGGGTATCGTTTAGAGATTCCGCGACAAATGATGCACGTTTTTACTAGTTAAAATTTCAAAAATTATTGATTTTAGTTATACAAATTTAAAAAAACAGACTCAAAAATATCATATAACCATTCCTCTTATTGTTTCGTGTGTCAACTAAATTTCAAAAGCAAGACATAATACTCTCTATTTTTCCTAGACACCAACAAACATCAAGAGCAAACAAAAATGTCGCCTTTAAGAAGATACACCGTATTGCCGGAAAATCGAGCTTTCTTATCCAAAATTGACACCAACCACAAGGGACAGCGCTAGGTCCAAATTTTGAGGGGGATCGTGAGTCTACTTTTGAAATTTTTGGTAAAAAATAATTGCATTTTATTCAAAAAATCGCATTTTTGGCTGAAATTTTGTCGATTTTTGATGAAAGGGCTATGCCGGCCCTAGGACCTGCCTGGCCTAGGCCGGCCTGGTCTGATCATTTTTTGACGGCCCGAAACAAGCTAATCTAGCCTAAAAAATAAAAATGAGGGGGGGGGGTCAAGGGAGGGAGACTCCACGGCGTGACAAAGTGTGACTAAAAATAGGGTCCAGTGAAAAACATGAAGAAAGGAGTCAACTAAATGTTAATAACAAATTTACAACGAATTTTGAAAAATGGACACTGCCAAACTTTTTTCGATTTTGCCACAAAGAAAAACAAATTTCACAAGAAAATTTCATAATTTCCTATTTTGTAACATTTTTTTATCAATTTTTTATTAAAAAATTCAATTTCTCCATTGAAAAAATTTTATAAGTGAATCCCCCCCCCCCCCCCCATCTCTGAGCTCCAGAGCCGCCACAGGGGGAAAGGAGAAAGTAAGTGTCAATTTTGAGTCAGAAAGCTCTATTTTCCAACAACTCGATCTAGCCCTTCAAGCTCGACATAATTATAAACAAATAAATTAAAAATTTCTCAAAAATTTAAGTAAATTTCAAAACATTCGGCGAGTGAAATTCCCACAGGCTTAGGTTAGCTAACTAATCGGCTGTAATTTCTTTCGAATAGATGTGCCGGATGTGTGTAACTTTAATGAGAAAACACAGGAAATTAAATGTTATGCCCCAGAGAACCTTTTTTATGTATAGTAATTATTGATTTTTTGTGGGGTTTGTAAGGTGATGATTTATAGGAAAGAAAGATTAACACGGGAATACTCCTTCAAATTTCCGGTATATTCTGTTATTTGCTATTCTGGGAAACATTCAAAAAAAATTCTTGAAAAAAAACATTCAAAAAAAAAGTTGTTATTTATTATAGGAAAAAAATTCATGTTAAATTATAAGCAAAATTAAAAATCTGATTTTTATCGTGAACTTGGCTCAGTGATAGTGTTTCAAAATTCTAGTCTAAGGGTCTCGGGTTCGAATCCCATCTGAGTCGATTTGATTTTGCCTTGTATATTCCATGACCCGACAACTTTTTTTCAACAAAATTTTTGAATGTTGCTCAGAATAGTCTAAAATAACAGAATATACCGGAAGTTTGAAAGAGTATTCTCGTGTTAATAGATTTTTAGAAATAATTATGCAGTAAAAAAGGACATAAAATTAGGGCATTAAATGCTAAAAGTGAACTTTTCTTAGAAATAATTATGCAGTAAAAAAGGTTATAAATTAGGGTACTAAATTTTAAAAATGAACTTTCTTATATAAATTTTTCGATTAGAAATAACATGGCTATCGTGTTTAGTACGGCACTAGGCATTTGGTTACCGCGACGGTTACCGAACACGGTTACCGGACGTCGGTTACCGGTCAACGGTTACCGGCTTCACAAAAGACAAAAGAGTTTTCATGAAAAGTGATGTTCTATAAAGTTGTTCCTTAGATCATTAGAAGCAACTTTACAGAACATTACTTTTTATGAAAACCTTTTTGTGATGAAGAAGAATAGATTGGTAACCGTTGACCGGTAATCGTTGTCCGGTAACCGATGGTCGGTAACCAAAGACCGGTAACCGTAACCAAACGCCTAGTGCCTTTAGTACCACTGAAAAACTCTAAACCACACCCATCTTGCCTGTAAAAATCAAAAATTTTGTGTATCGTTTAAAGATTTTTGATAATGCTGAACAAGATTGTTGTGTCCCGGGTGTAATGGTACTCATCTGACGATTCTATCGGAACACTCGAGAACACGATTTTTCTCTGACTTAAAAAACTAAATATATATGACAACTCGTGAACAATATAAAAATAAAACAAAGCCTAGCCCCTAGTAGAGAGACCAGGGGCCACGACCCCCATAGAAGAAACTGACTCGACGCGTTTTAGAATTTCTGTCGCCTTTGATATTTTTCAGAAAATATTTTTGTTCATTTTATCCAATTAGAACGCAGCAGGTCAATGACTATTTTGAAATCGATTACGAAATCAATGAGTTCATTCTTTTATCCTAACAATGATGATGATAGAATTTTTTCGTAAAAATTTTTCTTGTCAAAACTCATTTTTTAAGAAGAAAAACAAACATATCCTCCCAAAAATATTGATTCATAACAATGAAAATAAGCAGCAATTCGATGAGAAAACTACATAGAATCGCCTAATAATTGCTCTATTATCTGGTATAATTCACCACCCTAGCTAAGCATTGATTTTTTTCAAGCATGCTAATATCCATTTATCAAATATGCGAAAATCGATATACCCCTATTATTAAAAAATCTTTTTAAAAATTATAAAGAAGCAAAAATCCATAAGCTATGCTATTGAAAAGCGTTAGAATGAAGCGACATTTCTGAATTCTTATAGCCGCATTTTCTCAAGGTCGAATAATCAATGGACCATGAACATGAAAAATATGAGATTTATTGTTGCAATAATTTGAATTGTAAAAGCATAGTTCGCATGAATTTTAATGATATCATTTTCTAGAGTTCCTAAGAACACACGAACGGCTCATGTTTCAACATAAAATGAAATCATGAAGAAGAAGAAAAAGTAGAAATTTCCAAGGAGTTGAGTATGCTATAATTAGAAAGAAACAATAGATAAAATGTAGACAAGAAATTTATTTTAAGCTCAAAAAAAAGATAAAACTATCGAGCAACGGTCAGTTGATGATATAAAATCTCTGTCAGTTTGTGACATAAATCTATGTCATCAACTGACAATTTCAGATTGGTGAATTGTCAGTTGATGGCATAAAATTTCTACCAGGGATTAGGCCTAGGCTTAGGCCTAATAATAATTAGGCCTAAGCCTAGGCCTAATCCCTGGTCTAAGCATTGGCCTAAGTCTACGCTTAAGCCTAAGCCTAAGCTTAAGTCTAGGCCTAAGCCTAAAGTCTAAGCCTAAGCATAATCCTAGGCTCAATTTTAAGCATACGCCTGCCTAATGCTAACCCTAAGCCCTACCCTGCCCAGAGCCATAGGCAGAAAAATTTGGGGGGGAGCATAGGTGCATAAGGGGGGGGAACAGTATTAAGGGGCAAAAATGCGAAAACATGTCATATTTTGACCCGAGATGACATGTTTTTTACCAAAAATACGACATTTTTACGTTTGGCGACCAAAAAAAGATCAAAAACATGTCTCACTTAGGGGAAAGTGCCTCCTCCTTGTGCACCTATGGGTGGGGGAGAGTAATTTTGGATTTTTCTCATTTTTTAATGACTTTTTGAAAGTTTAAGGAGTGTAATTACCCCCTCCCCCGCCTACACGCTGACCCTATCTTAGCTACTTATTCTGCTTACCCTATCTTTTTTTATAGTAAAAGAAAAAATCGATAGATCAAAATTTTTTAAATAATCTTAAAAAGCTAACAAAGAAATTGAATGAAATCCGAACTGCCTTCTTAAATTTTACTCACACACAGTCAAACAGGCTTAGCACTCTATCTTTAAAAGGATCTGGCAGGAAATGTATACACAAGCTTCAGACTCTTTAGTCGTTTAACTCGTTAATGTGCACTATTTTTTCCCAGCAGTTTTGTTTTAAAAAGTTTATATTCGTCATAAGTAGACGATGCTGATTCGAACAACACGACTTTTATGCAAGTAGCATAACATTTGAATTGTCCCATATATGGGACATTGCAAGATCCGGATGTCCATAGTGTGGGACACTGCGAAATTAGAATAAAAAAATTTCGTCTGAATCAGGGTCAAGAAAATTTTTATTCCTTCGAAAATGCACGCAATCAATTCCTAGCATAAAATTATACAGAAAACTTTCATCCGAAAAAAATTTACCTAGCAACAGGCCTGACGCATATTTCGCTCACCAATATTACGCTGATGTTACTGATGTCAACGTCGTAAACAATGTTACCGACGTTGACGTCACAGATTTCGATGTTAAAGATGCCAACATTACAGACGTTGGTGTTACAGACGATTACGTTGCAAAAGGTACCTCTGACCCTGAGTACAAAAAATTATCCGATTTTGAAATTCGCATATTTTTCAATTTTTAGGGGGTAACTCCCTAATTTTTAAGCAAATTGTTTTCCAAAATTTTAAAAATCGCTAACTTCACACGCCAATCGTTTCAATAAACAAGATTTTCAATTGTTTCCGTAACCTTTTTCAGAAATTTGTGCAACTCTGGTCGTATCGAAGATCACTATGCCAAAAACCTCCGTGTTTTTCGCTCCAATACACACATCTCTTCCCTGAATCAGGTCGGAGGAGCGCTTTCAGGGTTCGACAATGCTGGCAATCGATTTCTCGCAGGGATGTTTTTTTATAAAAATTAAACAGCTTGAAAAATTTTGAAAAATTGAAACCTTAAAGCGCCTCGTTAGTCTATAAATGCCTAATTAAGTCGGTATTTTATGCTTTGCGTTCGAGGCTTGAATTTGTTCGAGCCCGATCTTTGTATCGACATAATAGATATGCACAAGAAAGGGTACATTTGTAATTATAGTAGAATTTATCTGTAAAAGGGTAGTCTTAAGAAATAAACTTTAGTCCCTACAAAGTTCTATTCATTTTGATTTGGATGTGTAAAATGTTAAGATAAAGGAATTTACTAAAAAAAATGAAAAATTTACTAAAAAACAAAAAATGAATATCACTGTCTAGTTTTATGTGAAAATCAAAAATATTTTATAGGTCATTTTTAGTGCCCTAAATAATTACGAGAAAATTAAAAGTTTGCAAACAAAATTAAGAAAAGGTTAAAAAAACCGGATTTATATTTTAAAACAAAAATCCAAAGTATGGAATGACGGGTGATCTACCAGCAAAAGCTCACAAGATAATTGTCTCAAGTATTATTGACAAAGTTGAAGAAAGTGTCAATTTTTGTTTTTGAACTTTGGATCTTTTTTGCGATTTTTATTCTTTCATACTTGTAATCAGTGTCGTAACTCTGATCAAAATCTTAAGAGGGAAATTTTGGTTTGGGGGAGGAAAATTTCAAGAAATTTTCCAGTTTTCCCCATTTTTGAAGAAAAGCATCATTTTTCTTAAAGGGGGGGGGTGAAAAGAAGGAACTATTCTCAAAATTTTTTGTCAAAACAGCCTATATAGGGGTAAAATCATGCGAAAAATCGATCCCGAATTATTCATCGAATATGTAACACATAAAGAGTGGCCCATGCAAGTGTTATAATAGTTCAGTGGTAGAGCTTTAGGCTTCGACTCCAAAGGTAAAGGTATCGAGTTAAAGGGACAATGCGCGCCAATACAATTTTGAAGGACAGATTTTCGTGCCAATAATTAGATCTAATTGCAATTCATGCAATGTAATTTGTAGTTGAATTTGTGATTGTCTCAAAAGTTTTTGTCCCAAATTTGGGCACCTTTTACACGTTTTTGGTTTTTCACGCTTACTTTTTTCACGCTTTTATTTGAATTTTTTCTCAAAAATTGCATTTTGATGCCGCAGCAGCATGCCACGTGGCGCGGCAAGTATACATCCTGCATAAGAGTGGCAAAAATCATTTGAATTTTTGAGAAAAAAATCCAAATAAAAGCGTGAAAAACCAAAAACGTGTAAAAAGTGCCAAAATTTGGGACAAAAAATTTTGAGACAATCACAAATTCAACTACATTGCCTGAATTGCAATTAGACCTAATTATTGGCACGAAAATCTGTTCTTCAAAATTGTATTGGCGCGCACCGTCCTTTTAAAACATTTTGTTTAAAATTTATTATCTTTTAAAGCCATAATAAAAATGCCTATTAAAGCCCAATTTAACATTTTTTAAATTACAAAAAATAGGTTAACTTCAATTTTTAAAATAAAAAATGATTCTTCTTTCAAATTTTATAGTTCAACCTATTCTTCAATTAAAAAAAACAAAAAATGACTATTATAGAATCGTCTACTTGGCATAAAAAATAGGAAAAAAGCGAAAAATTATGCAAACAACTCATTTTTAAGTAGAAACCAGCATGTCAGAATCTTTAGGATTATGCAAAAAAAGATTTATATAAAAATTTAAATTAGCAAAAAAAGTATATATAAAGATAGAAAATAGGGATTGAAAAGTTGAAGATCCACAAAATGTCTACCAAAATTTTTTATTTTTTGGCTTACCAAAAATTTATTGGATTACAAAAAGACAAAAAATGTTGAATTGCCGAGTTCTCCTTTGCACCCAATCTTCAATCCCTATTCTTCACAAAAATTCAAAAAAAAAATCACCAGGATTTATTCAAAATATGTCAGTTTTGAAAAAAATTCTTCAAAATAATATCCTTGATTATTGAGTCACGAACACATGAAATTAGAGAGTGGCTAAAAAACAAGATTTTTACAATTATTAAAAAATTTTCAAATTTTTTGTTTTTCACCAAAATAAGCCTATTGGGGTTATTTTTAATGTGAGGAATCGATTGTGCGCATTGCCGGTCTTTGAAAACGCTTTCATGAACATGAATTAGCCTAATTTTGCTTCAACACACGCCCCATTCCCTGAAGCAGGGTCAGAAAAGCGTTTTCAAAGTTAGCCAATGCGCGAAATCGATTTCTCGCACAAAAAATGCCATAAAGAGTTATTTCGGTGAAAATTAAACAAATTAAAAATTTTTGAACAATTGCAAAAATCCGATTTCTTGGACCCTGCACAATAAAAATATCATGGATTAGCAAAGGCAAGAAAAAGAGAATCGCGTAACATAAAGCTAATATGAAATTGAGAAAAAGATCATAGGAATTCGACAATCAAAAACAAAATTAATTTGACTAAATGTTAAAAAAATGCATTTTGGGATAACAACCGAGTGTGTCAAACAAAATAAAGCTGAAATGTTTGAAAAAATGCCCAAAAATTAAAAGAATCACAAATTCACGAAATGCCATAAAAATGAAAAATACATAAATAAACAAATTTTAAAGTAAAACAAATCAAAAGTTATTGGCTTTTCTAGGAAACAATGGTGACTCTCCTTTGCGTCCAACCAAAAGATAGGTGTCCATGCCCCCATCCACTCCTTTCACTTCTATATGGTCACGATATTCGAAATCATAGCGTTCAGCGAGTAGATCTCGAGTGTGTTGGGAGACCTAAAATTTTGAAAAATTGGTTAAAAATTATTTTTTGGTAGGATAGGATAGAGTAGGGCTTAGGTTTAGGCTTATGCTTTAGGCCTAGTCTTAGACTTAGGCCTAGGCTTAGGCATGGCTTAAGCTTAGTCTTAAGCTTAGGCTAAGACCTGGGCTTAGACTTAGACCTAGGCTTAGGCATAGTTTAAGCTTAGCTTTAAGCTTAGGGTTAAGCTCAGGCCTAGACTTAGGCCTAGGCTTAGACTTAGACCTAGGCATGTCTTAAACTTAGGCCTAGGTTTAGACTTAGGCATGGATTAGCCTTAAGCTTAAACTTAAGTTTACGCATAAATTTGGTCTTATGCTTAGTCCCTTACTTGAATACGATTTTCTACGCCAGTACTATACATTCTTGAAGCAATGTTAACTGTATCACCCCATATATCGTAATATAACTTTGTTGTTCCGATAACGCCAGCTGTTACCGGGCCGATGTTGAAGCCAATTTTGAGCACAAAATCGAAATTTACCAAATCTTGGTTAAAGAAATCTAGGGCATTTTGTAGGGCAAGAGCAAATTCCATGAGCTAAAATTATACTATCAAAAAAGAAAAAGGGAAAAAAGACAAGTAAACCCTGCAAAATCAGGAAAATTTATATTACTTGATACAAATGTTCATGTGGGTGTAAAGCTAGTCGATTTCTTTCTGGGTTCAATCCTGATGCTGCCATATAGCACGATCCTATAGTCTTGATTTTCACTACATGACTAAATTCTGGCTTGTCCAAAAGTTCATCAAAATCAGCGATGACTTCATTCAGCACCCGCAAAAATTCTTTTCCTTCTAAAAAATTTTTTTATTCTTTTGGCATATATTTGTCCATACACTTGGATTTTTACTTTATCTATTGTCTAAAGTTTACATAGGGGCATTTTTTTAAACTTTTATGAGTCAGGTATAAAGAAAAAACTGTTTTTTACCTGCAAAATTCTCTTCGTACATTTCGCTCCAGTTTGTTATAGTAGCGAATAGTACGGCGGCCATTGAATGATTTTCACTGTATTGTGTGTCTTTTTTCTTGAGACATTCGATGACGTGATGTGGAAGAATATTGGTGAGTAGCAAGTCAGCTTGATCTCTGACAACATGCATCTTTTCAGTATCGCGTCGAGCTTGCACATCTCGAAAGAAGGATATTCGAAAAGCTGTCTCGAACTAAAAAAATGAATTTTTTCAAGGCTCATAGTATCTTCTGCTTTTTGATCATCCTACCAAAGACTTTTTATTTATACCTGGTAGTTCAAAAACGCCACCAAAATCACCGACAAAGTCACATCCACGAAAAGCTCCCAAATAAACAAAGGGCTACCAAATTGGCCTGATGCCCACTCGGGTTGAGAAACATTGCAATAAGCGGAGCTGTGAAGATTTTCTTGAGCATCAAAAATTGAAAATGGGGTAAAAGCGAAAAGATTCCGCGGTCTTAATTCTGTGCCTAATGGTTTTGGCTGTTTTGAGAAGTCATTCCATTCAAGGATGTGATTGATATTCGATTGACAGAACCTGAAAATTGTAATTAATTGAAATATTATATAGAGTGGGGTAGGGCTTAGGTATATGCTTAGGCCGAGACTTTTTTTTGAGACCCAATTCAACCTTAATTTATGAGTTAAAATTCAATCTCGCAATTTTGAGCAAAATTTTTCCAAATTCTGCGAGGTCCTCCCTAATTCTCGCCAATTTGCAACGTGGGTTGGGTCGGACTGTTCGACCCCTTGCTCATGTATGTTGTCCTTGTATGCTATTAACCCTTTACCATGTAGTGATCAAAAACAACAGTGCCACAAATATAGATTGTATAGTTTTTGGCCATGCACCAAGTTGACTAAAATTTGTGTGCGCATAAATAGCAACCAATAGAATAAAGCTATATAATAGCCTTTGCTTAATCGAATTTGATGCTATACACAACATTCCAGGAGGATTTGTTTCCATACAAAATGGCATATTGAACAATGCTACACCAATTGGTAAACCGATTAGCAAAAGACCTATAATATGAAATTTTAGGAAACTTCATAAATTTCTGGATCAAAAGTTGGGAGTGAGAAAGAAATTTCGGAGCTACTTCGGCTCTTATACCCCGTGGTCTAAAATCGAAAAGTTGTATTTTTCGAAATTTTCTCAAAAATGACCCTATCGCAAGTCATTTTCTTTTTGTCATATCATGATACAACAGAAAGGTACAACAGTACGAACCCGACTTGCGGTCGGCCGAAGTAGCTCCAAAATTTCTCTTAAAAAATTCAAAGTTTACCAAAAACATGTCTGCACACCCATTTGTTCATGCTTGGAACTAATGATTTTCTGCTGAGTAATGGTATCCCAACGATGACAAAAACTGCGATGACAAAAGTCGATGCTGCGGCAACATAAATGATGTAGATGGTGTTTGTTGAGAGGGTCAAAAGGGCAATTATTGCCGGGATTATGAAAAATATGGCAGAGACCAAAATGTCGATGAAAACACCGGAATATCGATAGCGGGGGCGTTTTCCATGCAGCTCTTCTTTGGATCGTGGTTTTTGGAGCTAAAATGAAAATTTTTTGAATGTAGGGCATATCTTGTAGTGGTCGTCGAAATCGCGATTTCGAAATTTCGGATTACGGTGCCCAAATTTCGAAAAAAAGAATGTAAAATTTGAAATTCTGTGTATTAAAGCGAAAACTTGCCCCCGTGATGATCGTGTCAATACATAGAGTTTTGGCAGAAAAATCAATTTTTACATCGATTTCTTAAATTTTCATAAAATGAACATTGTAGCAATTTTTTATGATTATATGAGACGATTAAAATGACACGAAAATTATCTATTTGCAAATGGTGTTGGGTTATTGAAACGAAAATTTTTGAAAAGATTGCCCTGCTTGCACCTCCCTTGGCTACGCCACTAGGTATGAATAATCGGTACTATTTTGTTTTTTACCTGTAAATGTTTCGCCAGCGCCGTTTTTGGGACCGTATGCCTTTCACTAGAATCGGCAAAATGTGCCCTATATTCATCTTCCAATTGTTTTTCATTGAATTTTAATGTCCATGGATTCAGCGAATCTTGGTGCTTCCAAAATCCTCTTGC
>JAQGBS010001855.1:0-14482 GCA_034698545.1 Acrobeloides obliquus
GCCGTAAAAACAAAAAATGCTCCATTTTTCATGATCTTTCCGAATATATCATCTTTTCATATGATTGTAACTGACTGAACTGGTCCTTTAAAAGATGCTTTGTGTTATAAAGTTTGCCCTTTCGAAGAACAAGTTAGGTTTTGTTTTAAATTTTAATAAATGAATTACCCAGGCAATGGCATGGGTAGGAAACAATAAGGCTAACTATACCCGAAGAAGGTATAGTTGTTAATGCTTATAAAATGGATAATAAATTTTGACTTTCCAATGCGCAAAAACGATTATGTTAAGAGCCAAAGCTCAGTATATTGCAGTCGGTACCTGGACTGCAATTCGAAATTCTGCGATTGGAATCTGGATTCTTTTGTTCAATATGGAATTTAATATTGTGGAGATTAATCAATGATCAGTAAAAAAGATTTTTCAATGTTCTTTTGTAAATTGGCAAAAAATGATCTACACAATTTACTAATCCTCATATTAGACTAATTAGTCCCACTCAATAGTTTCAAAACCCACTGAGTCCAAAGACCTAGCTCAAACACAAATAATATTAATGGAGTTTATGACTATCATTTAAGGTAAATTCATCATTTTAAAAATATCCATTGTTAAAATGCGGCCGTATTTTTTGTTGCTGATTTATTTTTCTCTTTTTATTGCTGTTGAATCATATTCAGGACCTTATTATCCCGAGCAGAAAAATAAAACTATTAGAGTATTCACTGCACTAATTTCGAATTGGCTAACAACAAGTGAATATCAAGCTGTAAGAAATTTGAATAGGGTTAGGTCTTCCCTCTGCAAATTTTCGGCTTATAGGTCGGCAAGGGGGGAGAGCCTCCTCCTGATCCACGCATGGACCCAAAATTGAGGGAAACCACGCATAGACCCCGCCTAACATATGAGGCGGTACATAAAAATTGGGTGTCAGAAGACTATCTCAAGCTAAAAAAGGTCGTTTTTTTGGTGGAGATGATGGAGGACCACCTCATCGGGGGGTCCCCTCTCCCCCCACCTTGCCGACCTATGTTTCGGCCGAAGGCTGGAAAGCCACAGTTGGTGCTTGCGAGTAAAAAATTCTCAAGAGAATTCTAGAAGAATCCCCCTTCCCTCCCTGGGTGCAGTGGTGGCGTTAAGGGGGCAGGGGGAGGCAATTATCCCCCCCCCCAAACCTGAAAAATAAAAAAATTTTCCTAATAGTTCCCTATGTTTTGGACGGCGAAAGCCGACAAAAATTTCATACAAGTCCCCGTTATGATTTGTTCATTTTTTTTTAAATTTTAAAAAAAATATCATTTTCAATATAATTTACCTATTTTTTAAACATTTTTATCAATTTTTTCTTTAAAAATTCTATTTTTTCCCTTGAAAAAATCTATTTTTGGGAAAGTGCCTCCCCACGAATCAGGAGACTTGCACCACCACTGCCAGGTATTTTTAGGGAAAATATATGGCCAGGATCTTTTGACCCATCCAACTCACAGTATTTCGAAAAATCCTTCAACCATTTTTAGATATTAAATGCTATCGATCCTTGGGTATATGATACCTATAATTGTAGCGCAATTGGAACGAGTATGATTTTTTAAATAAAATTTTATTGGAAAACCGTATCGAAAACGGCCACTCCTAGCCGGAGATCGAATTTTTCATTTTAACACGTTGACGACAATAGGGGTTTACGCTTTTTCTGCAACATGGAACCAAATTTTTTCTGACTTTATTTTTCTTTTAATACACATTATCTAACCAGGATTGCTCACTAGATGCAACACTCTTTTGGCCAAACCACGAATACAAGGTGAAACTCAAGGGAAACTAAAAATTTTAAAAAGAAAATTGGAGGCTAACAGGAAGAAAAGTTTTGAACTACGTGCCTCACAAAGTTTTAATCCTTATTTTTTAGTTTTAATGCAATACATCGGTCATTTTAAATCCGTTTTGCTTATTTAGTTTACTTTGAATTCCTGAGATCACGACGAACAACTTTGTAGGGCATTGTTTTTTGTGAAAAAATTTCTGTTTCGAAAAAATCCATATGAAAAATTGTTCACTTTGAATCAAATCTTGAACAATTTTTCATATGGATTTTCTTCAGAACAGAAATTTTTTCACAAAAAGTAATGTTCTACAAAGTTGTTCGCCGTGATCTCAGGAATTCAAAGAAAACTAAATCAGCAAAACGGATTTAATATGACCAAGATTTGGCCTTAAAATAAAGTTAAAACTTTTCTTGTTAGCCTCCAATTTTCTTTTTAAAATTTTTAGTTTCCCATGAGTTTCACCCTGTATCCGTTGTTTAGCCATAGAGGTGTTGCACCTAGTGAGCAATCTTTGTAAGCTAAAGCAATTGGTTTTAAAATAATTTAAGATACGCTAACCAAGCTTTCAACATCCTTAAACGGTCCTCAATATTTGGAATTCCTGGCATGGGCTGGAAGTATGACAACTCAACTAGGTGTAACTGGGAGTGCGCAGGCATTAGTCATCTTAAAAAATGTTTTGTGGAATAATATTTGTCCATTTGTGTTTCAAGTAAGATTTTAAGAGACACTATCTCAAGAGATCATTGCCTTAGGCCCTCTCTAAACTTTTCGTCGTGCGATCTCTCTACACTTCATCAAAATGCAAATAAATCGCGCCGCGATTTAGTCGCGCGATTTAATCACCGGTCGGGGATCGAACCTTGGTCATCTACATCCATAGTGATAACCACTAAACCACACGGCCTTGTAAAAAGCGTTTGTATCGCGCGACAAAATCGCGTATTTTTTTAGTTGAAATTTTGAAGTGTAGAAAGGGTCGCGACAAAACCGCAAACAAGTAGAGAGAATCGAAGAAAAAATTTGTTCTCGTCGAGTCACTCGCAATTTAAGTCTTGAACAGAGCTGCCAGAAAACTTGCCTTTGGACAAGTTTGACTTGTCTCGAATTTTTTCGAAATTTTTAATTTTTTTTTGGCTAAAATATGTGTAGAACGACAAAAATAGTTGAAATAACATGTTTTTAGCTAAAATTGGGGGGCAAGTAAAACTTGCAATGGCAAGTTTGACTTGCACACGCTAATTTCGTCATGTTTATTTCGAAAAACGATTTAAAAATATTTTTAAATTGTTTTCACGATTAATCTCACTAAATAAATTCAATTTGATCGCTGTCGAACCGTTCATTGATTTTTTCAAGTTCGAGTGTTCAAGAAAGCGCCTCTTAAGAACCTTTTATAAGATATACATATATATTAAGATGCTTACATGGATAACCAATAATAAGGCTAATCATACCGAACTTGGTGTAACAGCAAATGGTTATAGACTCGTTAATGAATTTGTGACTTTTCAACGAATAGAAACAATCATGACAAGAGCGAAAGATGCGTATGTTACAGCTGGATATTGGACGCCGATTCGAAATTCTTCAATTGGAAGCTGGATTCTTTTTAGTCAATATGGAATATAATAGTTTCAATTTGAAATTTTTACAGCTTTGTTTGAAAATTTCAAATAATTGTTGTGAAATAAACGGCAAAAAAATAATTTTCAAAGCAACTAAATTATTTTAAATGGCAGGAAAAGCTAAATTTGAAAATTTGATATTGACCCCCGGTTAAATACCGCTTGATAAACAGGCATATAACAACTAGACGGTATGCAGACACGTAGAAAGCGTAAGTCGAACTGAAATTAACTGATGCCAGTCGGAATCCATCACCTCCTTTTATTTGCCTTTTTTCTGTAGTTTCTATTCAAACGCTAAACGTGAGTGATGTATAAACGAATCCCTATGTACCGCAAGATACTGTTTCACAAAACATAATTCTATTCTTCACATTAATGTACATGTTTTGTACATGTAAATACATTTAAACAGAATGTTAGCCAGATTTAATCTGATCAGGTTCATTTTCAGCATATGTCGATTGCACTTTATGTAAATTAACTGTGCCCACATTCGGGCGACTGAGAAAATTCATGTGCGTTGATTGCACTTAATATTTATTTGAAGAATACATCAGAATTAAATATTATTTTTAGCACAACACACTTCTTGATGTATATGTTCTCTCTGATGTGTGAGACAATAAAAAATTTGAAACGATAAATTTGATTAGAATCCTTGACAAAAATGCCCATTTTGAGTAAAATTTGGCCAAAATCACAGATCGACAAAGCACATAAAAATTAGTGTTTGATTCCGAGTTCGAGATTGACCTCTTGGCCGGGACGGGATTTTTCAGGATGGGCTATGGCAGGATTTTCGGGACCCGGTACGGGATCGATTCCCGGGATTTTTGGAACGGGACGGGATTTGAAAAAAATTGACCTTGGTCGCCCTTTCAGTTTTTTTCGAAAATTTTTGAAAAAAACATAAAGGGGGACCAAGGTGATTGTTTTCAATTTTTCAAAAATTGATAAAAAAATCACGCTCCTGTCAGCGCGTGATTTTTTCTGCACCGCAGGATATTTAAAAAAATTTCGGGACGAGATCGATCACTAATAAAAATATTAAAAATTCGCATTTTCTGATATGCGAATTTTTCAGTTGATGGGAGAACTTTCGAATTTTTAAAAATTTTAAAATTTCTATCCAATTTTTCATCTTTTTTCAAATAAATTGATTTTTTTTTAAAAAAAAGAACATTTATTGAAAAAGCAAAAATATTTAGGCGGAGACGGGGGGATCGAACCTGCGACTGCAACACTAACGCTTTACCAACTGCGCCATGAAGGCAAAAGGTTTGCATTTTTGACCAAATATTTAAGTTGAACAGGGAAAAATGAGAAATTGAATTTTTAATTTTTTCATAGAGGGTACCCCCATGATTTTAGTGTCGTTTTTCTTCTCTCTCCAAGCTCTTTTCAAAAATCTAAGTCGTAACGGGATTGAACTTAAAGTTACAAAATTCGGTGACACAGACAGACATTTCTCGTTTAATATTGAAAGATTTCGCGTATAGAAAAATTGATTGATGAAAAAATAACATCGGTAAATGATATAGAATCAAAAAGAAAGTTAAAAACTAAAATGTATTATACATTTTAGAACGTTAAAAAAACTAAAATGAGTAATACTGAGTCAAAATTAGTATCGTTGAGTAATACCTATTATCAATTTGTAATGTTATTTCACGTACAGAAAAATTTATTCCACTTTTAAGGTCGTCGCGTTTGTTTAAGAGAAATAAAAATAACAAGTTGGTGTTTCTTATTTTTCAATAAAAATTTAATCTTGAAAATGTTTTTCATGGTATTATTTATATTCAAATTGGTTGTTTCTATAACTTGTGATTGTGTCCATCCGATTACAAACCAGACAATTACTGATGGATGTATGTTTTGTTTAGGTAGGTGATTTGTCGCTAGTAAGAGTAGGAAATCGATCCACGGATTGATCTAGATCTAGAATCAAATCAATGCAGTAGATAGAACTCTGCCTTGGAGAGGGACATCGGTCTTGAATAGAAAATTGTTAGAAAAAAACATCATTTTTAAAGTGTGAGTCCGAGCAAAGCGCGATAAAAATGAAAACCCTTACTTTTCACACCCCCGAAAATGGCAATAAAAATATATGAAAAATTTTTTGAACATAAGAGTCCACATATGCTCAAAAATTTTCATTTTTTTAGCATGAGGGGACCTTTAGGTTGACCAAAGTCAGCACTTGTCAAAGCTCTGTCTACAAATCGATCTTTGAAGATGCTACAGTAGCATCGCTACTCTAACTATGATAATTTTTTGATTAACAATATTAGATAAATCCTTAACTGGGTATGAATACGGAAAATGTTATCAAAATCAAATTCTCAATAAAAAATGTCAAATTGGATCAAGATGCATCGAAGAAAACGAATGCCATGCAAAATGTGATGTTGTAACAAGAGACGCTTGCACTAATGAAGTTGTTACAATACATAAACGTTTGCCACCCTCTTATCAAAATGTTGAATTAAAAGATGGCTGCATGTATTGCGATGGTAAGGTTTCTAGATCTGAGCCTTCTATATATAAACCAATCCTGTTTTGGATGCCTCAATAGGTCGAACCAACCCTGATTGCCCCAACGTCAATCTTATTTCTACCGGTCTGTGGGCCGCTTCATGATATCCTATATCCTGAAAAAAACCTTGAAATGAAGGGTAATACCATACATGGGCAAGCGGGGGGGGGGGTGTACTGGGCCCCAAAATACGAATTGGTCCCAAAGGTTACTGTCGACCAAAAAAAAACGTCGACAGGCAAAAAAGTTGAAATACGAATTCGTTTTCGATTTATTAACTCGTATACGAATTTTCGCAACGAATTCAGTCTGGGCGGCTTCCCAAATACGAATTGGTCCATTAAGTTTTCCCCCGATACAACGAATTAGGAGGGGGTATAGTACCCTCCCCTTGCCCATGTATGGGTAATACCATAGGTCTCATACTAAACGCCGAAAGGCACTCGGTCTTTAATTTTCATAAAATATTTTTACAGAAAAATTAAATAATATTATGGTTTGTCGTGGAAACTTTAGTGAAGTTAAAAAAACGTGTCACCATGATGAGATATGCTTAGACGTCGACTGCCAAACTGTTAGATGTGAAAACAGAACCACACTTATTAACGTAATTTTCGTTTAAAAAATTCATATTTTTCTTTGTTTTAGAACAATCCTTTAACACTTTATCCTTGTAAAGGACGCATTTTTAAAAATTATTGTTGGGAAAAATGTCCTGGTATGATATATTTTATTTATTAGTCCGAAGTAGCTTTGACATCCAATATGTTGGCTCAGGGTGACCACCATCATGGACAAAGGCGCTGGAGTTCCACTGTCTTTACTCTGAGCAAAAAAGTCCATAGAACGCCCATTTAGGGTACTTATCCCTCTCTCTGTGGTGCCCCCAGTAGATGCTTGTTTCTCCCTAGTAAGTGCTTGCTCCTCTCCCCTAGTAAGTTACCCTTCTATCAAGTTAGGGTTCTTGTACCCTCTCCATGATGCTCCTCTCCACAGTAGGACTTGTCCTCTATCCCGTGATGCTTTTCCCTCCTCCCCCCCCCCCCCCACCTCACGATGCCCCCACACAAGTAAGAACTTGCCTCCACAGTTTATATATAATTTTGCTTTTAGTATTAGACACTCTCCCCCCCCCCCACATACACACTGGGTGAAAGTCCCTCCCCCATTAGGTACTTCCTTCTCCAATATAGGTGGCAAGGGTTTTCAATTGGCAGGCCCCACGCAAACTTTCTGATCGGAGAAATTTTTTGTAAAAAATATCATTTAAAAAAAATTTCAAGTTTGGAAGAAAAAGCTTAGGCCTTAGGCTTATCCGGATTTTCAGTAAAACCGGTAACATATATAATTTTCTTTTTTAGCATTAGACACTTCAACTTGGACCGAGTCTGGGGAAGTCTATGAAGATTCAGTGTGTATTTCTGATAAAGAATGCCTGGCTAGAGGTGGCACTGTATATTATAATATTTTTATGCAAAAAGGTGCTGATCAAAATTACACCGATCCCAAGTTTTGCGTTAAAAATATGATAAATCTAACGTTTCCTGCTTATTACGTCACGAAAGAATCTGACTTGCCTTTTATTGACCCTGATGAAATCGATTTGACTGATACATCTAACAAATGTGGAATAAATGCAAATTATGAAACTGAGATTTTTGCTGCACCAAGTCATTTATGGTTTAAGAGTGCTTTTCCATATGGATATAATTTTTGTGATAACCGATATTGTTTGGAAATTAAAGGCATCGTAAATAGGTATATTTGCCCCTCGTATCGGGAGCAAAAATGCGAAAACATGTTGTATTTTGAAACGACATGTTTTTTATCAAAATTTACATGTTTTTTTACCAAAAATACGATATTTGGCAGTGGGATACTTGCGGACGGACATTTGCGGACAAACATTTGCGGACGAACATTTGCAGACGGACTTTTGCGGGTTGGACATTTGCGGACGGGACATTTGCGGACGAAACGTTTGAAAAATTGAATTTTTTCAAAAATTCAAATTTTTGAAAAATTTTTTCGTCCACAAGTATCCATCCGCAAATGTCCGTCCGCAAGTACCGCCGATATTTTTACATTTGGCGACCAAAAAAGGTCAAAAACATGTCGTTTTCAAAAAAATTTCAAAAACATGTTGTACTTGGATAAGTGTCCCCCCCCCCTACTTGTGCATCTATGGAGAAGAGAGGGTGCTTGCACAAAAATTTGTACAATAGAGAAAAATTTGTAAAAAAGCACCGTCCCCTCCCCATTCACAGCCCTCACTCTCTAATTTCAAAGCTCTTTTTAGTGCAATTATTCCTATTAAAGACCAGTGCTTAATATGCGATAAAAAGCAAGTGAAACTTTCTCCACCAACTCTAGATTATTTTGCTGCAAAACAAGTAATGAATTCTTGGTTGGCGTATAATAATTATTCTTTTGTTCCTTGTACAAAATGCAATAGTAAGTTTCCTAAATTTGGAAACTCAAGCAGCGAAAAAATATATTTAGAAAATTTAAATGCGGTTGTAAGTTGCAAAAAGGATGATAATTTTGTTATCGAAAACTGTCGAGAGCCGAATATGATATGCGTTGAACATGATGTTTGCACTGCAATGTGTTTAGCAAAAAATTTTTCTACAAAAGACCCAAATGTATGTAATGTAATAATTTATAAAATTCATTTATTTTTTTAGTGTGCGTTTAAAAGTGATGGCTATTGTGCATGCCCAAGTAATGTATTTATGTTTAATCCAGAGTATTAAAAGCCGTCCCTATGCCCGGACCATTTTATATTACTGCCTTGATAAATATGGCTGGAATGCAGAGAAGGATCCACCAGATCGAAAATTTTAATTTTGTGAGGGGCAGCTAGTAAAAACCTCGTTTTCTACAATAAATTTTTCAATAATTTAGAAAAAACATCGTTTTTCTTAACAAAATGTCGATTTTGGGACCGTCCCTCTCTAGCCTCTAGATCAATAATGTAGCCATAGAGGGGGAGGGGGCGATCCCTCCGAATCTGGACCCCACGTACAAAGGGGGTCTGGCTACGCCACTGCTCTCGACCCATTCCTGCCGCCCCCTCCAGCCACTAGACCCGTCCCTGTGAAAGGCCCTTATTTTTTTAAAGTAGCGAATTTTAGGATCAGATAGTTCTATATTAATAGATTCTAAGAATGACATTTGTATATCAGATTGGAACTGTTTTAAAAAAGGTGGAAACATAATACTACGTAATTTTGTGAGATATTGTGAGCTAAAGACTTCAACAACATATTATCAAGCAAATAAATATCAAATTCTTTCAATAGCTATATCTGCGGCAATATTATATATAATTTTTGTTATTATTATAGTAAGTTATGCTACAATATTTAAATTTTTTTATAATTTGGAGAGAATAATTGTGGCCAAGGGAGGAATTGAAAGTTTCTCACACCAGGAATGAAATTTTTATTGTCAAAAATGACTTTTTCATTTTTTAGTGGTTTCCCAAAAATATTAGATTCTATTTTTTTTATACACCCCCCCCCCACAGATTTAAATATGCCCCTTCATTTGTACTCCAGAGCTGTTCTTATGAGAGGAGGAGAAAAACGAAATCAAGGGCCGTCCCGACTGGTTGAAAGAATCAGCTTATGACCTCTCCTCCTTTTTCACAATCCCTAGTGTTGGATCAAAGCCCAGATTTTTCACACTTGACCATATTTAGATTATTTATTTATGGAGAATCAAGAAAAAATACGTTCCAAGGGATATCGATTTACCAATGGATTGTTACGAAGAGCTAATGAAAAATACCACCAATGATGCTGGTTCTGGATTGACTTTAATTAGTAAAAAATTTATCAAAAAATTAGATGAAAAACTTGGTGAAGGAGCATTCGGAGTAGTTTACAAGGTAAAATATTATGAAATTTTGTCCCAATATCGTAATTTGTAATCACACATTTTTATGCGATGCAAATTATGATATACTCAAGAGTTGACTGTATTGGAAAATTTTGCTACATCAAAATTTCCCTATTTTTAGGGTGAATTAAATTTCAAGAACGACAAAAATTCATCTCTTTATTACATAGCAATAAAGGAACTTAAAGAAAATGCTTTTTTGTTGAACGAAGATATGGATAACCAATTTATACAAAATCAAATTGAGGTTGTTTTTATTGAAAATGCTAAAAACGGAACACCCCCAACATTCCCAATACAATTATTATTATGTGGGAAACTTTTTTATTTATTTGGCAATTTTTTTTGGTAAACTTCATAGCTTTAGGCTTAGGCTCTAGGCTTTGATCTTAGGCTTAGACTTTGGCCTTAGGCTTAGGCTTAGGCCTAGGCCTAGGCCTAGGCTTAGGTCCTAGGCTTAGGACTTAGGCTTTGCCTTAGACTTAGACCTTAGGCCTAATCCATAAAGTTTCCCAAAAAAGTTGCTCGGTTAAATAGCATTGTTCCCAGTATGCATCCTGTCAGTATCCATGCCAACATTTCCACCCCTTCCAAAAAATGACGCTTTTCCCAAAATTTTTGAAGAATTTAATGTTAAAAATTGACGTTTCTGTATAGAGGGGTAAAAAAACCATAAGGATAATTTGTTTATTTTAGAGACTAATGGAAGAAGCAAAAATAATGAGCAAAATCGACCACCCAAACGTTCTTCCTCTATATGGAATTTGCATCGCCGACCAAACCGTGAAAATAATCACCCCATATCGGCGATTAGGCTCTTTATACCACTTTTTAAGAAAATATCAAGAGAAAATAAGCGGAAAATTGCAACTACAATTTTGTCAGCAGATCGCATCTGTAATTTTTTATGCAAATTTTTATCTATGTTATTTTCAGGCGATGAGCTATCTTTCAAGTAAAAACATTGTTCACGGCGATTTGGCCACGCGGAATGTTCTCATAGCCAGTGATACTTCGAATAAAACGGAGAAATCAGAAAAATTCGAATTTTCTCATTTCGTCGTTCAAGTGTCTGATTTTGGTCTAGCACAAATATTGCACACAGATACGTCGAAAAATCATCATGCTTTACCCTTCCGTTGGGCGGCAATGGAGTGTTTAAGGGATCAGATCTTTTCTTCATCTTTTTTAGTAAATGAAACAACCGATGTCTGGTCATTCGGTGTCACTATATGGGAAATTTTCACGTTTGGTCAGACCCCGTATGAAGATTTGTTCGAAATTGTGAATTATTCGAATTTCGACAATTCAACAAGAGAATCGACATATTCTGAAATTTCGTATAAAATTAATAAAATCATCAACTCGCCTATATCAGAAGAATTTGTGAAAAAATATAATAAAACAATTTCAAATTTCTCATATAGTCCTGATGCGATATTAACATGCTTGCTTGATTTTTTAATAGATGGAGGTCGATTGGAAAAACCGATGAATTGTACAGATGATCTTTATATAATCATGTTGGAATGTAATTTTTATCAACAAAATTGAAATTTTTTCTGTAAATTTTAGGTTGGAATGAAAATTCGACTCGGAGAAGATCGTTTGAATATTTAACTCAAAATTTTTTAGAAGCAATGCAAAATTCGAGTAGATTTGTTTATGTAAGTTTGCAAAAAAGAGAAAAATTTCGTCTAAAAATGGAAACTTTTGTATATGAAATTTTTTCCAATATCGTAATTGTAATAAAATAAAAAAGCGTTATTATAAATTACGATATTGGGAATTTTTCCTATGGAGTTATTCACATATCATGTGATTAAATATTTTAGACCCCCACCTTCTACCCCTTTGTTTTTCTAAAATTAAAAAAATGAAATTTCGCTTTTGTAAATAATATTCTATTTTTTTAGCCAATACAACCGAGAAATTTGCACTTACAACATCCTGAAAATCGTGCCAAAAATATTGGACTAGATCCTGTAAATCTTTATATGACGAAATATAACTCATCTCAAATTAAAGAACACATGCCTTTATTAAAAATAATTTGATAATTTTTTTATACAAGCAAATTTAGATAAACATTTGACTGGTGAAAATTCCAGAATTTCCAATCAACCACAATTATTACCTTTATAATTGTTACAGGCATATTTGACTGAGTCAAATGTGCCTAGGCTTAGGCATAGGCATAAGCTTAGGCCTAGGCTTAGGCTTAGGCCTTGGCCTAAGCCTATGCCTAGGTCTAAGCCTAAGCCTAAGCACATTTGTCTCAGTCAGATGTGCCTGTAACATAATAATCATAAAATAATCTAGAAAAATTTATAGATTTGTAAAATTATTTGAATAAAATAAAAATTTCCGATTTTCCAATCAAAACATAAGGGGATTGCTATGTTCAAAAACCCGGATTTTTTGAACATAAGAGCCCCTCTTATATTTTGGCGAAATGTCGGACATTTTAAAATTTTTTATAATATTTTTATGCAAAAAGGTGCTGATCAAAATTACACCGATCCCAAGTTTTGTGTTAAAAATATGATAAATGCAACACTTGCTCATGGACATTTGCGCATGGACATTGGTGCATAGACATTTGTGCGGACATTTTGCTTAGACATTTGTTTTGCGAATGCAACCTTTGAGCATCTTCATTTGCGCATGCAACATTTGCGTTTTTCGAAATTTTTTTGAGTAAATTTTCACCAAATGTCGCTGCGCAGTTGTATATGCGCAAATGTCCCTTCGCAAATGTTCTTGCACAAATGTACAAGCGCAGATGACTAAAATTAGTGCGCAATAATTATTAAACAACCTAATACATAAAGAGAAAATCTATGTAAAAACAATAAAAAATAAACAATTATAACAAAAAAGCTTAAACCAGTCCATTAAGTTGTTACAAGCTCTTCGTTGTTCACTGGGTGATAAGCCTTATCATTACAGAGGAGGTTCAATTTTTTTGAAAAAATGTTCATTTTGGCTAAAGTTCGGGTAAAACAAAAGATTTGCAAAAACTTTACAAATATTCGTACAAAAGTTGCTCCAAAACTTTAATAAATATTTGAGATTTTTACAAATACTTGGGTTCAATTTTAACCAAATTTTTACCAAACTTTTGTACGAATATTTGGTGTGTGTGCTTTGCCGATCTCTAATTTTGGCTAAATTTTACTTAAAAATGGACATTTTTGTCCAGGGTTCTAATAAAATTTATCGTCTCAAATTTTTTATTGTCTCACACATCAGAAACAAAATATAAATCAAGAAGTGCATTGTTCCAAAAATAATATTTAATGCTGATGTATTCTTCAAATAAACATCAGGTGCAATCAATTCACATGAATTTTCTCAGTCGCTCGAGTGTGGGCAAAGTTAATTTACATAAAGTGCAATCGACATATATTGAAAATGATCCTGATCAGATTAAATCTGGCTAACATTCTGTTTAAATGTATTTACATGTACAAAAATATGTACAAAAGATCCCGATTAATGTGAAGGATAGAATTATGTTTTGTGAAACAGTATCTTGCGGCACATGGGGTTCGTTTATACATCACTGCACTTTATGTGTTTTAATAGAAACAACAGAAAAAAGGCAAATAAAAGGAGGTGGTGGATTCCGACTGGCATCAGTTCATTTCAGTTCGATTTACGCTTTCTACGTGTCTACATATCGTCTAGTTGTTTTATATGCCTGTTTATCAAGCGGTATTTAACCGGGAGTTCAATATCATTTTTCAAATTTAGTTTTGGCCCAAAAATTTAAAAAAGTTTTTATTCAGTCAAAAAGTATGAAAATTAAACAAGTTTGCGAGATTTTATTTTTTCTTCAGAGCACGTATCTCAACTTTTTCTTCAGAGCACGTATCTCAATAACTGAACTTAGGAAAATTTTAATTTTTCCTTCAAAGTTGTGTTTTTGTGTGCAGATAGAAAAAGTTTTTTGATCGAAAGCTTCCTATGACTTTAGATGTTTTACCTCGTCCTGCATGAACTGCATTTAGGCCCGTTTCTTCATAGCGCTCAATATCATCATGAACGGTAGACTTAGGAACACTGAAGATCTCTCCATCCCTGACAAAATACAATCGAACCTCGATTTAACGACACCCATCTTTTGGCCATAACTCGACAAGGGCTAAATCATTTTCGGAGATCTTGGGCCTATTTTAAGGCATAGGCTTCTAGCTTTAAAATAAGCCCAAAATCTCCGACAAAAGGTTTAGTTCTCGTCGAGTTATGGCCAAAAAATGGGTGTGGTTAAATCGAGGTTCGACTATATCCATTTTCATGCGTTCGAATGATAGAAGGGCGGAATTCTTTCATTTGTATTGCTTAAAACCCCATATATTTCACCGAAAAGTTCAAAAATAGCAAAAAAGATGAGAAATAAATCGAAAAAATGAAAAGTTTGAAGTGAAAATACACTGGCAAGTAGTGGTGTTCAAATGATAAAGATAAAAATTGATGATAATGATAAAATAAAGCAACAAATAATGTTTATCAATTTTTGAGTGATAAAAATGATAAAGTGATAAAGAAAATAAAGAATTTTGTGATAAAGTTTA
>JAQGBS010001856.1:0-14480 GCA_034698545.1 Acrobeloides obliquus
AGCTTAGGTTTAGGCTTAAGCCTAGGCTTTGTGCTCAAAAAATATTCTTTTGCGCAAAAAAAAATAATTTTTGCGCGAAAAAAAATATTTGCGCAAAAAAAAATATCTTCCTTTTCTTTTTTATTGAAACAAAACAAACTTGTTTTTATTTAAAATTATGTAATGTTCGTTTTAAGATAAATTAGAGAAGGAAATAGAATAAATGTTTCATTCAGTGGGAGCTTCATCGTCGAGCAAGCAACCTGAATCCATGGAATTCGTAATTGGCAATACGTTCAAATTGAAGCGCAAAATTGGAAATGGTTCATTTGGAGAGATTTATCTAGCAGTGCACTTGCAGAATGGTCAAGAAGTCGCAATCAAATTGGAAAGTGTTAAGGTAATTTTATTGGATCCTAATTTTCTCCCTAAAATTATTTTTTCTCTACTTAAAAGTACTTGTATTTTTTAAAACTTTATAACTTGATAAAGTCTTTTTTACTAATTCAAAAAATTTTTAGGCGACTTTCACTATCCCGCAAAAAAATACTTTTACTAGTTCAACAATTTTTACTAGCTCAAAAATTTTTTTCATTAGTTCAAATCTTTTTAAGAGAGTTTTACTAGTCATAAAACTTGGTCATATTTATTATCGAAAACTCCGAAAAATTTACTTTGAAAAAGGCCTTTTTGCGATTTTTGATAGTCAAAATAGCCTATCTAGGCGATAAAGACGTTATTAGCCCAAAACGTCTTTAAGCTATTTTAACTATCCAAAATCTTCTGTAGGCGATTTTTATTAGTTTAAAAAAAGTTTATTTACTATTTTTTACCTGAAAACAGACAAGTGAAAATCGGAGGCTTTTGGATAAGTGAAAATTGTCAAAAGATATTTTTGAAATAGTGAAGATAGCCTAGTACACATGCTCAAAGGGAGTACAGTCTCACTGGGAGTGAGACTATACTCCTTGTTATATTGCAAAATTTATATTAATATATGCTTCTTTACTCATCAAAAATCTTATTCGCATTTGTTGAGCACCAAAAATGTTGTCATATCACATTTTTAAAGAAAAATTGATTTGAAAACGACCCTTAACGCATTTTTTGGAGCTGTATCTCCCTCCTTGTTAATGTATGGTTTCCAGTACTCCTCCTCAATGCGGCGAAGTTAAAACAAAGTTTAAAAAATGTGTTGCTTCCTTTTTTAGGCAACACATCCGCAACTTTACTACGAATCGAAGGTGATGAAGTTGCTTCAAGGAGGAATGGGAATCCCATGTGTGAAATATTTCGGACGCGAGCGAGATTTTTTCTGTCTTGTCATGGATCTCTTGGGACCATCGCTGGAAGACTTGTTCAATTTTTGTGGTCGCCGTTTTACGATTAAGACAGTGTTGATGATTGCCGATCAGATGTTGGGCCGAATTGAGTACATTCATGTGAAGAACTTCATACACCGGGACATAAAGGTTAGTTACTTGTTTTTGTAAAAGGTTTTTGGTGGCGAATTAAAGCTAGTCAACTGGGAGCTACTTCGGCTTTTGTACCCCATTGAACGTTGTCTAAAATCGAAAATGATCCTATTGGGGTAATTTTATTCGGGAAACACGTTGGCAATGTTATTTTTGCGTAAAAAATGCTTCCATTTTTTAGAACATCGAATTTACATATTTTGAAGGTAAGAACCTATATAGGACCTAAGATTTCGCTACATTTATTACGGGTACTGGAAAACAGGCTAACTTTTAACGTAATCAAAGAAATGATAACACCACGCTTTGCATTCCAAAGAAACGCTTCAGGAACAATCTCACGAACTTGATAAGATCAAGACACAGATGAATGGAAAAGAACCAGACTTACAGGCGCTATGCATGAACATGTTTCGTATTACGACCAAGATCATTGCTGCTCTCGATGAAGACTCGAACGAAATGGACTGCGAACCATCACCGGAACTGAAACCAACGATCGATGCTGAAGAAAAAGAACGCCGCAGAAGTCTGGTCATTTCTTGTCTTCCGGAATCTCAACATGCCAAATCGTCAAAAAGCCAAAGCTGACCGAGAAGCCATCACTAACATTATTGACGAATTTAATGTTAACGCCATCCCGTTTACGGTCTACCAAGCAGAAACCCGAACGTGTCTAGACTCCGACTTCCCAAGTTTGTCTTAGTCACTAGCTCTCAACAACGTAAACTGTTATTGCTTCGAAGAACTCCGCTAAGCTGTAAAAACTAATATGAAAAAATTCGATTTTAAAAACGGAAGCGTTTTTACGCAAAATTAACATTGCCAACGTGTTTCCCGCATAAAATTATCCCTAATAGGGTCATTTTTGAGAAATTTTGAAAAATAAGCTTTTTCGATTTTAGATCACGTTCAATCAAGGGTAGAAGAGCCAGAGTAGCTCCATCAATTGTATGTTTTTTATGAAAATTTATTTGTTTAAGCCGGACAACTTTTTGATGGGCATAGGCAACCGTGCAAACACGCTTTACATAATCGACTTCGGCCTTGCTAAGAAGTACCGCGACTCGCATACTCGAGCTCATATTCCATTTCGCGACAAGAAGAACCTCACCGGTACAGCACGTTACGCTTCGATTAACGCACATCTCGGTGAGTGGAAACATGCTTTTTGAATTGAGTTGTTTTTAGGTATTGAACAAAGTCGTCGAGATGATCTTGAGAGTCTTGGCTACGTGTTGATGTACTTCAATCGTGGAAGTTTACCATGGCAAGGATTGAAGGCGGCCAATAAAAAGCAGAAATACGAGAAGATACGCGAGAAGGCATGACTATAGCACGGCAACTTTTTCAAATATAGTTTTTTTAGAAGTTGAGTACAACGGTTGGCGCTCTTTGCAGCGGTTATCCAGCGGAATTTGCCATGTTTTTAAACTACGTGCGTGGACTACGTTTCGATGAAGCACCGGATTACATGTATTTACGTCAGCTCTTCCGACTTCTTTTCCGCACGCTCAATCATCAGGCATGTTTTGATTTGACGGGATGAGTCTATTAAAAATAAAGCAGGGGGTTTATGTTAGAACTTTTTGAAAAGTCGACATTTTATAGGTCCAACTTGAACTCGATTTTTATGTGAATTTCAAAATCTAAGAGCCTTGGTTTGCGAAATTCTCTGTCCCAGAGAGAGCCCCTGGGACAGGGAATTTTGCACATTTTTGGCTTTGTAAAATTGATTTTAAAAAGGTTGCTCCATGGACTTTTTAAATTTTTTAGTACGACTATCAATTTGATTGGACATTGAAGAAGAGTGCAATGATGAACACTGCCAAACAATAATAGAAGCCTGCGACCATATGAAAAGAATGTATTCTTAATTACAATGTATTTTAAATATATGACTTTGTTTTTGCTTGAATAAATTTTGTGTTATGGAGAACTTGAAATTTTGTGATTTATATTTCATCTTAATGATCTGCTTAGCTATTTGTAGAGATGGGATTATGTCAGATTAATCCTGCCAGAATCTCTTGTTGATCCCTTATATGGGTTATTCCGGGAAAGAGATGTTCTACAAAGTTTCTCTCCATAAAATTTCGCGTCAAAAAATACCTCGCGCTGGATTGTTGACTACCAAAAAAAGTTATGGCCATTTTATGCAAATTTTCAGTGTTTTGATCCCTGTCCGATTCGATCCTTTTCTGTGGTCAAAATCAAACATTTTTTTCAGATTCGAATTTTCCATGTCGAAAAAAAATTTTTCCCCTTGGGATAAAAAAATCGAATTTCCAAAAAGTTCTCCAAATTGAATATAGATGATCAATAAAATTTTTCCTATGGTAAAATTTTTTTCGTTTCATTTGAGTCTATGCCTGATTTGGTAAACGTTTCATGTCAACTTGATCGTGTCAACATTATGTACGCCGTCAAATTTAACTATTTCTGAAAATGTTTTAGAGACGAAAGTTCGAACCTAGTGTTAAACGGCTCGAGCGCCATTTAATTTGACTTTATTTAGTGAGATTAACGCATGGGAAAGTTTTTGAAAATCATTTTGAGCTAATCCGCGGAATCCCTTACATTCTAACCTTGTCCGAAGATCAAAAACCTGATTTTGCATTGATTTTTTGAATTTTTTAACCTGTTAAAACACCCTATATAATTTTTTTCGGCCCAAATTTCTATCTGGCCGATGTATTCCAATATGGAGAACATTTCTATCGTGATTTCGAAAAAATCTGAAAACTTCGATTTTTGAGCCTTTTTTCATGGTGGCCGTAGGGATCGAAAAAAATTTTCTCGGATTTTTTCAAAACCACACTAGAAATGTTCTCCATGTTGGAATACATAGATAGAAATTTTGGCCGAAAAAATTATCTAGGGTGTTTTAGACAGGTTAGAAAATTCCAAAAATCAACGCAAAATTAGGTTTTTGATCTTCGGACAAGGTTAGAATGTAAGGGGATTTCGGGGATTGGCTCAAAATGACTTTCCCATGCGTTAATCTCACTAAATAAAATCAAATTAAATGGCGTTCGAGCCTTTTAACACTACGGCCACTTAGGCTCGAATTTTCGAGGTATAGTCTCTTAAAAAATCTACTTGTTAAGATTGGTTACCAAGTGGTTAGTAATATAAAAAAAAGGGTTAGTGATCATTAAAGCCAACTTTAGTTCCATATTGGTAATTACAGGGTGGCGCAAAAAGTGGCTTTTTTGACATTTTGGGACCCGAAAATTTATTTGTTCTAAAAATGACCCATATAGGGGTAATTTTATGCGGGGAATCAATTGCGCGCATTCCCGAACCATGAAAATGCTTTTCTGATTCAGAGAAAAATTGAATTTTTGAAGCGAAAATGGTAATTTTCCTCGTTTTTCATCATTCTTGCAAATCACTCTTCTACGGATAATTTTATGCGAGAAAGCGATTGCACACGTTTTCAAAAAAAAATAAAACGATTTCCTAATGCATAAAGATGATATTTCTCATTTCTCGTATAAAATTACCCTTAGAAAGTGATTTCCAGAAATAAAAACGAGGAAAATGCCCATTTTCGCTTCAAAAATCCAATTTTTTCCTGAATCAGGGTCAGGAAAGCATTTTCCGAGTTCAGGAATGTGCGCAATCGATTTTCCGCATAAAATTACCCTTAAGGGGTCATTTTTAGAAAAATAAATTTTCGGGTTCCAAAATGTTGAAAAAAGCCATTTTTTGTGTACCCTGTCCTATTCTATGAAATGAAGTTAAGTTAATGACATGCTGAATAGTTAATATGATCGATCATGATGTCTTTTTGAATAGCTATTTCATCGTAGATGACGTTAATGAAGACTTATATAAATATGTTGTTATTTTTTACTTCATTTCTACTAAAATTTGAACATTTTATTTGGTTTTCGACCTATTTCTTAGTTAATGTCATTGTCAAGAATGTTTTGTATTTTAAATTTAAACTCGAGGACATTTTACAACTGTCATTTCACAACGAAACAGCGGACATTTCACGACACTAGGATGGAATGTACCTTACCGGTAAGTTAGGTCCTGAACATAACTTACCGTAAGTTATGTCCGGAACCTAACTTACTTTTTTGAAAAATTTTAAAGTGTAATAACTTTTTTGCCTTAAGGAATTTTGACATGGAATCTTGGGCATTTTTGTAGATCTCGATGCGACCGACAAAGATGTCCAAGATCCCATGCCAAAATTCCTTAAGGCAAAAAAGTTATTAAACTTTGAAAATTTTCAAAAAAGTAAGCTAGGTTTCGGACATAACTTACCGGTAAGTTACATTCAGGACCTAACTTACCGGTAAGGTATGTCCTGTCCTAGTGCCCATTTCACAACGGGAAGAGTATAAATCCGGATTACTTCTCTTACTGTTGTGAAATGTCCGCTGTTTCGTTGTTAAAATGTAAAATATTCTAGAGCAAAATTTAAAAAAATTTGTTACACTTTCAATGAGTACTTTCATGTGATACATTTTTACTAAAGGATCAGTCCAGTGGGAAAAGTGAGGAAAAAAGTTGCTATGTTTTGTTGATATTTGAAAAGTTCATGAAAAATGGAGCATTTTTTGTTTTTACGGCATGGCCTGAATCGTTGTAGTTTTCGAGATAATTGCGTTTGAAATCATAGGAAAATAGGGGGTGGGAGCTTCCCACTCTGATACCGCCGCATAAGAAAAACCCGAAAAATGAAAACGTACCGCATGCGCTTGCGGCACGTTAAAAAAATTTGTGATATGAAGCGCGTCGACCAAAAAAAAGTCGTCAAACGTACCACAACCGCTCTGAACGACCACCCCCTTATACACCTATGTTTGAAATTTCGAATTTGTGTACATGTTTTCGTTGTAATACACAAACTTTTTTGAATTTTTTTGCGGAAAAATCGATTTTTTCAATTTTCATAAAATGAACATTGTAGCAGTTTTGTAAAGCTAAATGAGACGAACAAAATGACATCAAAATTATTCAATTTGAACATTGTTTTGGGTTATTGAAACGAAAATTCTGATTCATGTTTTCGTTTCAATAACCAAAAATAATTTTTAAATTAGATAATTTTTGTGTCATTTTGTTCGTCTCATTTAGCTATAAAAAATTGCTACAATGTTCATTTTATGAAAATTTAAAAAACCTACGCAAAAATTAATTTTTCCTCAAAAATTCAAAAAAGTTTGTGTATTACCACAAAAACATGAGCAATTTCAAACGCAATTATCTCCAAAACTACAATGATTCTGAAGATGCCGTAAAAATAAAAAATGCTCCATTTTTCATGAACTTTCCGAATATATACAAATTATGGCAACTTTTTTCTCACTGTACTAGTTCTTTAGCTATAAATTTTTTGGCATATAAAATTTATTAGTTCCCTTTTCTGTTATTGAATCCGATGTAACTTTTATTAATAGCATAACGACGAAAGGTTTCAAGCAATTTTCTATTATTGAAACAAAAGAATATTACTTTTTCTATTATCTAATCCTATAGATTCTTTACTTTAATTATCGGATATCTTATTATGGAGCTGAATCCAAGATATAAATGCTTGAAATAAACTATGAAAGATAAACAAATGTCCAAGCTACATAAACGAGACCATCAACATCAACTATTAGCAAAGGATATCTATTGTTGTTTTAAAATTATGCATATCAAGGTCAGATTTTATTGAATGGAGTTTGATGTATGTGTGTGTGTGGTGTATTGACGTGTTTAAAATATTATAATTTTGATATCATTTTGTATATCAAAGTTTTAATATTATGCATATCAAGGTCCGATTTTGTTGAATGGAGTTGACATGTGTGTGGTGTATTGACGTGAAAATTGAAAAAAATTGTTGATAAAAAATATAACATTCAGCGACGTAATTTTAGTCGATTTTGGGGTGGGAGGGGATTTAGGAAAATTTCAATTTTTCCAAATTTGGGGAGGGGAAAATTCTCCAGCCTGCATAATTCCGACGCTTTGATAGATACAAAAAAGATAGATACAAAAAAAAACTTTGATAGATACAAAAAAGTTTATAAACTTTTCGAATCATTTCAAGTAGATACAGAGAGAAGTTCAATAATATTATTAGAAAACTTGGTAGTATAGTCGAAATTTTTTTGGCTACTACAAGACTTTTTATTGAATCAGGCAACGTGTATATTGAAACGAAAAGAAATGTTAATCCTTATATAGCTTTTTTGATGCATCCTTGCGTGGTCGTATGGCGAGAAGATTAGGATTAGTTAGCACTTTATCCTTATTTCCCCGCCATACGACCATGCAGGATGCATAAAAAAAGCTATATAAAGGGAATCCACGTTTCTTTTCGTAAAAAGCTCCATGATAGCCAAAAAAAAATTTCGCCTATAGTTTCAATTTTTTCATTTTTTTAGAATTTTTCAATTTGAGGTTTTTTTGGAACTGAAAAATTTTTTACTAAAAATAACTATATAAGGGTAATTTTATGAGGGGAATCGATTGCGCACATTTTCCGGTACTAGTTTTTAGGGTGTCCATTTGGATTTATCTTCAAAATTTTCAAAAAAGCTTTGGACTATTTTTGCGTAAAATCCAAAAATCACACTCAAAAATTGCGAAACAGCTCGATTTTGATCATTTTTCCAGCATAAAATGACCCCCAGTTGGATGCTTTTCGGGATAAAATAGAAATTTTTTTGATTTTCGCGTCAATACACCACACACACGCCAACTTCATTCCCTGAATCAGGGTCAAGGAAGCATTTTCATGGGAATGCGCGCAATCAATTCCCCGCATAAAATTTATGGGTCATTTTTAGTAAGACAATTTTTCGGTCCCAAAAAACCTCAAGTGGATCCTCTAATGGAAACTAGGGAGCTATTGTGGATCAGCGGTCACCCCAGGATCAAAAATCGAAAAAAAATTTTCTAAAATTTTTAGAAATGACATATTTAGAGGTAATTTTATGCGAAAAATCGATTGTGAGCATTCTCGAAGCGTGAAAACCATTATTTGATTTGTAAAAATTGAAAAATACGTATCTTTATACATATTTTCACAAATACGTATTTTTCAATTTTTAAGGTTCAAATAAAAGTTTTCACGCATCGGAAATGCACGCAATCGATTTTTCGCATAAAATTACCCCTAAATATGTCATTTTACAAAAATGTTAGAAATTTTTTTTCGATTTTTGACCCTGGGATGACCCCCTCCTCTGATCCGCAATATCTCCAAAAACTAGTACCGAAAATTTAGACCGCTACCAACATCGTCGTTTATATTGACACGCTGCAATTGACCGCTACGATTTCTTACATTATTACAAGAGCAGCGGTTCATGGCTTGGATGTTGGCTTTTTCATACTCCTAATTTGTGGAATAATTCAGTCAGTGTTGACTTGGATCTTGTTTCAAGGAGTGAAGAAAGCTCAGATTTTATATATAAAAATCGCTATATGTGGATTCATCGGCAGATTCTTGATTTGCTTTCTCCTGATTGTACTTATTTTAATTGTAAATCTAGGAAATTTTAGAAGTAATTTTTTCAAATATTTAAAGGAGGGGTAAAAAGAAGGGACTATTCTCTGAAAAAATTTTTTGCCAAAACAGCCTATATAAGGGTAAAATCATGCGAAAAATCGATTGCGTGCATTCCCGAAGCGTGAAAATGCTTCCTTGACCCTGATCCAGGGAAATAAAAGTGTGTATTGAAGCGAAAATCCAACATGTACTAATGACCCTGAATCAGGGAAGCGTTTTCAAGCTTCGGGAATGCGCGCAATCGATTCCCCGCATGAAATTACCCCCAAAAATATGATTTTGAGGGAGAAATTTCAAAATTTTTCGATTTTCGCTTCAATACCACATCTATTTTTCTGAATCAGGGTCAAGAAAGCATTTTCACGCTTCGGTAATGCGCGCAATCGATTTTTCGCATAATTTTACCCCTATATAGGCTGTTTTGGTAAAAAAATTTTTCAGAGAATAGTCCCTTCCTTTTACCTCTCCTTTAAGAACTCACAATTTACAGGAAGTCAGGGGTACAAAATCGGGAAGGTACCCCCAAATTCAATGTGGCGTAGAAAATTCAAAATATGGCAGATTTAGACCAAAATTTAATCGATTGCGCCCCAAGTATTCCTCTAACGAATACTTTTTAAATTAGGTGAAAATACTTTAAGGATCTCGAAAAAAATCTTTCTGAATGACTCGATAGAGTCAAAAATCCTGTGTTCAAAGCGCGAAGCGCGCTCATGAGCGCAGGTATTTTAGTATAGTTAATTACCGTAGAGTGACTAGCTTGAGCAAGATCAAACTCCTTTTGCAACGCCCAGTACTTGCTTTCCCATTGAGCGGTTTTCTTAGCTTCTTGTTCGTATTGAATGCGTATATCATCAATGGTTTTCTGGAAGCCAGTTGAGGATGATTTTACATCCTAAATTTTTTAAATTTTTTTATAATTGCTTTATTTTATCGGAATTTATTTGTACTTAGAAACTATATTTTATTTTTTCATTTTTATGACAATTATTAATTCTTATGGCAATTATTAATTCTTAGGGCAATTATTAATTTTTATGGCAATTATCTATAATAAAATGGCTTTCTTCTTAAAGTGATAAGAGCACTGAACAAAAGAAAAAAAACTAAAATACGACTATCCAAGAACATAGTTCAGAAGTTCTAGAACTATGATTTTAGATCATTTGGAACACCCCTTTTTTCGTTTCACCCTGATAAAAGGTCGCTGCTTTATTGCTTTCTTGGGCTTCATCTTCTTTTTATAACCCGTGATCGATTTTTTTAACAAAGCGTCCATCATGTAAATAAAGCCGTAATTTTTATAAGAATACTAAGGAGTCGTAAATTTTTCTAAGAAAGGCAATAATTGTTTGATAAAAACGGAAGCAAGTGATTAGGACACTGAACAAAAGAAAAAAATTAAAACACGATGATTCGACTATCCAAGAGCATAGTTTTCAGAAGATCTAGAACTGTGATCTTAGATCATTTGGAACACCTATTTTTTACGTTTCACCCTGGTAAAAATAAAAGGGGACACAGGTGAACACTCATCCCCCTAGGTGAAAACTGAGGGGGCACCCTTATTTTTTTTACCAAAAATGTTCGCGAACGATTCAAAAATCGGTACATGCACTGTCTCGACGCCAACAATTTGTGTCATGACTTAATTTTTGTGGGGCGGGATTGTTCACCTATGAAAGGGGACCCTTTAGATCGAAAATATGGTCGAAATTTATATAATCAAGAATACAAATTATACCACGATAGTTCTCTCAAATTCTTTGATTCGGAGTTCGGTGGAGCGAATTTTTGTGGTAAGCTCTTCAATTTGAACTAGACCTTTTCGTCGTTCTTCATCGGTTCGGCGAAAATCCGATTCAAGCTTAGCCACAAGTGCACGTTGTTTTTCGTAGTCAGATCGAGCGTTATTTAATTCGGCAGTTAATCTGAACAAATTATTTGTATGGTACTGGTTGTTGGTGCAAAGTACGACTCGAGACTGCAAGTTGTCGCACTTTTTGTCGTACCACGGTACACAGAAAGGTACAACGGTACGACACCAAAGTACGACGAAAACTTGCAGCCAGCCTAAAAATTCTTTTACCATTCGACAGTCCTCAGGCTGACCGCAAGTTGTCGTCGTACTTTGGTGTCGTGCTGTTGTTCCTTTCTGTCGTAAAAATAAGGCACTTTTATCAAAAACAGTCAAACAATGACATTTTTAGCTCAAAAATGGTACTTTTGGTCATATGCGGGCGGGGGAAACTTTATCCCTCCCACCCGTTGGAGAGTCGAGTTTTTCCAAAGATACCCCCTTTTTTGTCGATCCGATAGATAAATGAGGATCTTAGGATGTCCAGTATGCATGTGCTGGGAGGGGGTGTTGAGCAAACTCGGTTCTTCAGTGGGTGAAGAGAGGGCAATTGCAACACCTTCCACGTATGTTTGTAGAAATTTAATATTGCCTACCTGGCGTTTTCTACACGAAGCTGCTCGTTTTGATGGTTGGAATCGTTGATTCGTGAAACGTATAGCGACTCAAGTCTTTCTTTCATTGTGGTCTCAGTTGTTCTCTGTTGACTAATCAACATATCAATGTCTTCTCTAGACAAGCCCAAGCTACGAACGATCTAAACGAAAAAAATATTTGCTTACAGTTAAGGAATGGGGAGCACACAGCGAATTCATCTTATCCCCTCAATTTTTTGGGTCTCAGTAAAGGGGTAGTTGAGGGATGAGGATTAGGTAAAAGGTATGAGGCATGTTTTTATTGGAGCATTTTAGCATTTGTGGTGCTAGTTTTCTAATGGGAACCATAGTTGGAGAAATGATGGGATGGGGGGTCAGATTTTAGGACCTCTAGCAAGGAAGGAAAGATGGTAAAATTTCACCTACTGCCCACCGATCCGAAAATGCTAACTTTGGGGCCAAGAATGCGACTTTAGTTCGACCCGTTGTGGCCCTAAAAATTGGGAGAATTGGGGTCCAGTGGGGGGAGGAGGTAGGGCAAACTCGACTCTCTAGCAAAGGGGATAGAGCTTACTTCGACATATTTTGCCAAACGATCGTTGAGCTTGCCAAAAAGAACTTTCTCTTCTTCAATCGTCACATTTGATGTAATCAAAAGCGAACTCTCATTGACAACGGAGTGTGAGCTGCCATTTTTCAGCGCAAGACTTAACCCATTTGTATGAGCAGTAGAATAGCCATTGGTGTAAGCGGTGGAACCATTGCTTTCATAGCTAGAAACCCGACGAACACCCGAGAGTTGAGTTGATTCTTCATGAGAAGAATGTTGCTCATAGGAAGACACTCGGTTTTGAACCTGAGAGCCAAATCGTTGAGAGGATTCGGTTTTCGAAACGGCGACCGCTTGTTTTGAAGCCATAGTTACAACTAAATCAAATTTTTAGACCACTTTTTAAACAAGTTTTTGCTTTCGAAAAACAAATTTACAAAAAAGTATGCTCCTTTTCTTTAATAAAACCGAAAAAATTTTGTCAGCCAATTTTTTATATTCCTAGCTTAGGAAAAAGTGGTTACAATACACAAAGTGCGTGTGCTGTTGTAAACCACTTTTTTCGAGAGAGTGAAATGCGTAGTGAACTCGGATAAGGTATTGTCGATTGTTTTATATGTTTTCTATGCTAGTAAAATAGAAGAAGATAAGAAGCTAACAAAGAAGAATTATTAACTCGATGGCAAAAAATTGAAAAATCAACCGAAAATAATATGCGTACTAAAAAACGGTCGAAAATTGTTATAAATTATCAATTTTGAGGGTCAAGGAAGCGTTTTCACGCCCCGGGAATGCGCGCAATCGATTTCTCGCATAAAAATACTCCTATAAGAGTCATTTCTGAAAAGATCATGAAGAGAATTTGGAGCTAGTTCCCTTTAGGCTGGACACAAGTTGTCGTACTTTTATCGTAATTTTTCGGTACGATAACCTTGAAAGTTTTCATTTAACGTACTTTTGGTGTTATTTGGTAGTACTCGTGAGTACTATCGAATGGTAAAAGAATTTTTACGAAAAATTTTTTAGACCCATTGTACTTAAAAAGTACGATAAAATTCCTCTTATTTCAATCGTACTTTTTAAGTACGACGAAATAAGAGGGTCTAAAAAAATTTTTCGTAAACTTTTCGGCTGGACACAAGTTGTCGTACCACCACATGAGGCCGCAAGTTATCGTACTTTTTCATTCAAAATACATTAAAAAATACGACTCGAGACCGTAAATTTGTCAGAAGAAAATGAACTTCTCGACAACAATTACCAACAACATAATAATTTATTACTTTTTCTACATAATTACAACCACACGTGTACAAACCCCCCCCCCCCGAATTTCGGGGGGGGGAGGGATCGCCCGCAACCCGCAGGCAAAAATGAATTTCGCCCGCAAATTTTGTAGGCGAGACTCATTTCGCCCGCGGGCTGCAGACGAGTCGCGAAAATTTCTTATTTTTTCAACAATAATTGTAATTTTTTTAAAGCATTTTTAGCTTAAAAAAGTATTTTTCAAAAAAATTTTCGCGCCTATAAAACTTAAGGGTACTAAAGTGATTTTTGAAAAAAAATCACCTTGGTCCCTCTTATGTTTTTTCGAAAATTGTCCAAAATTTTGGGAAAAAACAAAAGGAAGGACCAAGGTGATTTTTGAAAAAATTGAAAAAAATCTCCTTGGTCTCCCCCCCCCCCTTATGTTTTTCCCGCTCGCAGAAAGTCAAGATTTTCGGGGGGTGTTTGTACACGTATGTTTACAACCGAAAGACTAAAGTTTAAAAATGTAATTTTGAGACATTCATGAAGCCATTCGAATTAACAGTCTCATTCTTATTTAGTTGAAGCTGGAGCAAAATCGTAAAATATGTGAGTGTCAATGAGATAGTCTGAAAAATATTTTTTTCTCGAGAATCTAATTACCGTCAAAATCAATGGCTTGGTAACCACCGCAAAACCCCAAACAGAAATTCCGAGATTAGCATGGTCTACATGTGAGACAAAAATGCTAGCAATTTGATAAGTTTTCTCTTCATATGGTCGCCAGATACTCGAATTATTATACAAAATGTTGCGGACTTCTTGGATCTAAAAAGATAAAAAATCGGATGATCTCTTAATTTAATTACCGCCGTGTGGACTCTCGCGGGGATTGCAGTTAGACCAATCATCTGGAAGCAACAAAAAATTGGGCCGGGGCTGGTGAAAAAGAAGATTTCCTTGGACTCTGCAGTAAAAAGACTAATGAGAGAGAATATTGTGGTAGGGATGTTGAGACCGATCATGGCGAAAATGTAGACCTAAGTAGGACATTTATAAGATCAATACATGTACAGAGGAACCCCTTCCCCAACCAACTCCAAAAGAAAAACGAGTTTTTGGAGGGACAAACTTGGCTTTTCCATCAACCACCTCACCCCCTTCCAATGTGCGATTATATCTCTATGAAGAATATTTTACTTCAAAAGTGGTATCAACACTACGAACCATTCTTGCCATTTGA
>JAQGBS010001857.1:0-14480 GCA_034698545.1 Acrobeloides obliquus
CTTCAAAGTCAAATATCTCGCCACTGTTAAATAATTTTTATATACGGTTTTTTGCATGTGTTAGAGGGACTAAAGCTATGTATTTTCATACAAAAATTAAATTTCTAACATTTTGTTAAGGTGAAGAAAATCGACTTTGACAACTTCAAAGTAATTTTTGACAATGTTAGGATCAACGGATTTTTTTTGACTAGTCAAAAATAGTCAAACCCTGAAATCCGAATTTTATCTATTGAAAAAAACAATCAACTTTTACCTCTTGTGCATCTTTTGCCGCCGCATCTAACAACTTGTTTACACCTGGTCCACCTTGTGTGATAACCTCTGTATGTTTCAACACTGAAGTAAAATTTTCTCTGGACTGTTCTGATACGTTCTTTCCCGACGAGACACTTATATGAAACGCGCTAAAGAAACTGGCTGACGCCGAGGCTTTCATCTCATCCAAAGAAGTTGTTGAACTGAATTGGACATTCGAGCTGACATAGTCTTCCTGCTCCATCGTAGCCCCAACATCGGCTTGTGTCACCAAATGAGTACCAAAATCTCGAATTGTCAACTCGGCTAGATATTTCGCTTTTCGTGTAAGATTCTTGCTCAATGCGTCATAAATTTCTTCAAGTCTGCCCAAAAATGCGGGGTGTAGTGCCGTTGGTTCTGAGAGTATACTATATGCGTGGTATTTCAAACTTGTATGTAACAATGAAGATTTTTGCTCGACAAACTTTTTTTTGGTATTTTCATGTTTCTCGCTATACGATCCGGAAATTCCAAAATGCGAGAATTTGCCGCCGGCATCAACATTGATGGTTTGCGTCGTAGTTTTGAAGTAGTCTTGCCAATGATCATAAAAGTTTGCGGTACGATCAAGATGGATCTTTTTTATAGGAAGGACCTAAACAACTGTTTTCATGACAAAATGGAATAATCTGTAATTGCTTCGCCGAGTTGTTAGCGATTTGATCAAATAGTATTGTGGCCCCTGTATATGGTGCCTTGTAGGGTTGGCTATCGGTAGGATTATACAGAGCGTTCATTTTGGTCTGCAACATCAATGTTTTTAGTCGTTCTCGCTCCTCCTCTAACGAATTTCTATGCGATCTTTTTTAAATTGTAGCTGAACAATGGTTGAATAAATGTTGATAAAAATTTTAGAAATCCGTTGATCCTAACATTGTGAAAAATTACTTTGAAATTTTCAAAGTCGATTTTCTTCACCTTAACAAAATGTTATAAATTTAATTTTTGTATGAAGATACAGAGCTTTAGTCCCTCTAACACATGCAAAAAACCGTATATAAAAATTATTTAACAGTGGCGAGATATTTGACTTTGAAGTTGGTAGTAAAAAAATGAGGCAAAAACAAAATGACGCACCCGGGAATCGAACCCGCGACCTTCTGGCTGCTAATCTAACGCGCTAACCACTACACCATCACCATATAGTTAGTGGTAAGGTGAAGAAAATCGACCACATGGTGTAGTGGTTATCGCGTTAGACTAGCAGCCAGAAGGTCGAGGATTCGATCCCCGGGTGCGTCATTCTGTTTTTGCCTCATTTTTTGACTATCAACTTCAAAGTCAAATATCTCGCTACTGTTAAATAATTTTTATATACGGTTTTTTGCATGTGTTAGAGGGACTAAAGCTCTGTATTTTCATACAAAAATTTAATTTCTAACATTTTGTTAAGGTGAAGAAAATCGACTTTGAAAACTTCAAATTAATTTTTGATAATGTTAGAATCAATGGATTTCGAACATTTTTATCAACACTCATTCGGCCATTGTTCAGCTACAATTTAAAAAAGACTGCATAGAAATTTATTAGAGGGGGTGCGAGAACGACTAAAAACATTGATGTTGCATACCAAAATGAACGCTGTTTTTTTCGAAATCTTACATGTCAACCCCAAGAAAACCGTTATGTATAGCATTAGGCCAAATATGATACACAAGAATACTTATAATAGCAATCGCACGTAAACCTTGGATATCGAGTCTTTTGTTTTCCATCGTGTCTGACTATAATATATATTTTTAAATTAAAATCATAAATATAAAAAACCGGTTTCTGTGTCTGTCCGTACGTACGTTCGGAACCACGAGATCTCAGGAACGGTAAATCGGATTGACATGCGGTCGTTTTTAAAAGTTAGTAGGTAAAGGGTAGGTGTGCAGGAAACAAAACAATTAGGGGTACCTAAAAAATTAAAAAATTAGGGGGCTACGTCCTAAAAATTGAAAACATTTGATTTTCAAAAAAGTTATCAAAATCGGCCGATTTTTTGTGCTCGGGGTTTTTGACTATTGGGAACACAATAGTAATATTATTTTAACAAAAAATTTTGTAAAAATTAAAAAATTAAGTGTTACCCCTAAAAATTGTAAAATATCTCAGGTTAAATCCAATCCGGCGAGCGATCACTTATTTTGTAGGGCATATATGGTCCTTCATTTATACTAATAAACTTTTTTGAAACATTTTAAATTTCGGATGTTACAAGTGTAACAGTATAATATAGTCAAACTTGGTACCCCTATAAAGATTGGCCTCTAGCTCAAAACTGACCCCGGCTTGGAGGGTTGAGCTGCATAGCAAAATTTTCCAAGTCACTACCTTTCACGTGGTATGTCGCTCTATGAGCGAAAATGCGAATTGACTTTTTTATTCGTTTTTCGTGTGGATAGTCATACATAGTAAATAGAAAGTAATGTATCTCACTGGTTTTTGCTGGAGTTCCTCAAACATAGGATGTCTGAGGAAAATTTAAAAAAATTTCGAATGAAAACTCTTGAAAATGAAAAAGTTACGCTCGTGTCACGTCAAAATGTCGACAATTCAGAATGTCGACCCGTCAAGATGTCGATTGTTACTATGTCAAATTTTTTACTGATCAACAATTTAAAAAAATTAAAGGATCAAAGTATCCGCAACATTTTTTAAGAATGCGATGTAATCTCCTGGCGTGTAAGCACGAACAACTTCTCGCTTGCGTTGTTTGGCCTTGAACCAAACTTGTCGAGGTTTGTGGATTTTATTTCCTTATTGAACATCAATAATGTCAGTCTCAACAGATTTATGAAACTCTTTGAGCACTATGATAAAGATCCACATTGTTGGATGACAGACTCGGTAGTAACTATTCAATTTCAAGTAACAACCTAGTAGTGCACTTGGTAGCAAGGAGTCCGGGTTCGAGTCCCGGTCGGATCCGAAAACTTTTGCCTAATTTAAAAAAAAATTTCCTATATTTCCACGTTCTTGACGTGGTTAATCCGAGCTCCACTATTTCCAAAAATGAGCTTAAAATTGTTTTCTAAAAATCTCGTAATTAGGATGTTTGATTGAGCTATTGTGCTTTTCATTTGTTCTTAAACAAAATTTTTAGTAGATGTTTGTTCAGCATACGTAACGGTAAAAGAGAACAAAAAACCAATAAAAGAACAAAATTTGTAGTTGATCTTACGCGTTGAAATATAATTTTTGATCATTAAAATATTCTCCAAAAGAAATCTATTTTAAATTGAAAGCTAGTGGAATTTTTACAATCTTTCGGGTTTTGAAGATTTTTGAAGATGTACTTTCTACAAGCAATTTTGGATAATATGGCATAGCCAACTTTGTCATGATGCATTTGCCACAATTTTTTCGTTAAAAATCAAATATTTTCGACTCCGAATTTTTTAAAACTTAAAATATGTTCCGTGTGATTAACGGACTAGAATAAAAATGATTCTGAGTTCAAGTTATTGTTTCTATTGAACACGGCAGACCAAAGTTGGCAAAAAATGGGATAATTCTCCAAACCACTCTAAATCGTGTTCTTATTGCTCAGAATACGTTATTATGCAGGAATTTTAACGAAATTTAAGTGCGATCCTCGATTTTCATGATAACTAGATTTTTTTTAAATTCAACGTGCAAAAAAATTTCTACCCCGTAGGGAGTCGAACCTTGGTAACAAAAAAATTTGGCCACCAAATTCCCAATTGAGCCATCCTTGCAAGTTAATTAAAATGATTGTAAAATTCATAAATTGATAAAAAAAATTTGAATTTGTAAACAACCAAAAATTTTAAGCGATATTCCGCGTGAACACTGTTACCATATTTTGATATTTTTAGCTTCAGAGTTGTGTAGCAACTAGGAAAATAAAGTTACGGACTCATTTTGCTGATTAAAAATAAAATAAAAATTTTTTCCATCTGTAACTGTAAAATAACAGCCAAAAAAGCGGTTTTCTTAACAAAAAAAAATATTTTTTTGCTTTAAACAACAAATGGAGTCCGTAACTTTATTTTCCTAGTTGTCACGCGACTTTTAAGCTAAAAATCTCGAAAAATAGTAACATTGTTCAAGCAGAATATCCTTTAGAAGTTTGCAAAAATATGCCTTTTTTGGAATTTATTTTTCTCTACGCAAATTAAATCAAATTCAAAAATTTTTTTATAATTTTGTAGAGAAAATTCCGAAGAACGTTTTTAAAAAAAGAATTACCAAAATTCATAGGATTTTCACAGAGATATTAGGTTTTCTTTGGGAGTATATTTTTCAATGTTAATAAAAGTGCCTAAATTTGAGTGCACACATTTGAAAACATTAAATTCATATTTTACTATGTTTAAATAAACATTGCCAGCCAATTTGGCAACAATTCGAGCATTTTCCCATTTAAAATCCATTTTGTCATACCGTGTTGAATCTTTCATATTGAAAAGGACATGTACAAAATGAGTACATACGTAATAACAAAATGAGTACGTGCATAATAGCAGTGTAGCCAAAAATCGAAACAATTCCAAACATTCTGTCAAGTGGTTTTATATTCCCGAAAATTAACATAGATGGTCTAGTACGTGCGTGATAGCAGTGTAGCCCCTGAGTACGTGCGTAATATCAGTGTAGCCAAAAATCGAAACGATTCCAAACATTCCTGTCAAGTGGTTTTTATATTCCCGAAAATTAACATAGATGGTCTAGAAAATTTTGAAAATTGAAAAGCTTATGAATAGGGCTAACTATTATGCAAAAGTATTTAGCCCTTCGACTTTAAAGGGGGACTGACTTTTGCGACAGGATCTCCAACGAAAAAAATTTTTTGACGTTTTTCAAAAAATGACATTTCTAGGGGTAATTTTATGCGAAAAATCGATTGCGCGCATTCTCGAAGCGTGAAAATGCTTCCTTGGAAGCGCACAATCAATTCTCCGCATGAAATTACCCTCAGAAATATGATTTTGAGGGAGAAATTCCAAAATTTTTCGATTTTCGCTCAATAAACGCATCTATTTCCCTGAACCAAGGTCAAGGAAACATTTTCACACTTTGGGAATGCGCGCAATCGATTTTTCGCATAAAATTACCCCTAGAAATGTCATTTTTTTTGAAAAATGTCGAAAAATTTTTTTGTCGGAGATCCTGTCAAAAATTCAGTCCCCCTTTAAACAAATTTTATATTGCATCAAAGTCTAAGGAGACAAGACTTTTGTCCATGACTGTAAGCTTGATTTAAATTTTTTATTATTTTGTATAGGGTTATTTACATCAATATTATATACAAAAATAAACTAAATTGTTTAAAGGTCCAGGCTACTCGGAAGAAATAAAAATTTTCAAAAAAAGTTTGATTTTCGTGACAAAAATCATATAAAGAAATGATATATTCGGAAAGATCATGAAAAATGGAGCATTTTTTGTTTTTACGGCGTGTTATGAAGGCGCCACCACACTTGCGGAACCGACATTTGCGGAGTAATACTTGCGGATACTACACTTGCGGACCAAATTTGAATTTTTTTAAAATATTTTAATTTTTTACACAAATATGTTTTTGATTGCTATAAAATTCATGCATCATCCATATCTTCATCAGCATCCTCATCATCATCCATATCTTCTCCGATTTCTAACCCCATTTTTTCATTTTCTGAAGTGGGGTTTCTTCAAAAAATGCAATTTTTTCGAGTTTCCTGAGGTTTTTAGCACCCTGAATAAACTTCACTAAACTCCTAGGCATAATTTTTCACGAGGAATCGAATGAACACTATATCGTTTCATGAAAAGCACAGGAACATCGAAAAAATGGGATTTTTTCAAAACATTCTCAAAAAATCCCATTTTCTCGGTTTTCCTGCACTCTTCATGAAACGATATAGTGTTCATTCGATTCCTCATGAAAAATTACGCCTAGGGGTTTAGTGAAGTTTATTCGGGGTGCTAAAAACCTCAAGAAACTCGAGAAAATTGCATTTTTTGAAGAAACCCCACTTTTTCAGAAAATGGGTTCGAAACCGGAGAAGATATGAATGATGATGAGGATATCAATGCTGATGAAGATATGGATGATGCATGAATTTTATAGCAATCAAAAACATATTTGTGTAAAAAATTAAAATATTAAAAAAAATTCAAATTTGGTCCGCAAATGTAGTATCCACAAGTGTAGTATCTGCAAGCGTAGTATCCGCAAGTGTGCGTCCGCAAGTGTAGTATCCGCAAGTATTACTCCGCAAATGTCAGTTCCGCAAGTAGTACTCCGCAAGTGTGGTGGCGCCGTTCTGAATCGTTGTCGTTTTTGAGATAATTATGTTTGAACTTTTGAATTTGTTACAAGCTCTTCGTTGTAATACACAAACTTTTTTGAATCTTTTGCGGAAAAATCGATTTTTGCATCAATTTTTTAAATTTTCATAAAATGAACATTGTAACAATTTTTTATAGCTAAATGAGGTGAACAAAATGACGCCAAAATTATTCAATTTGAACATTATTTTGGGTTATTGAAACGAAAACATGAATCAGGGCTTTCGTTCGGTCTTATGTACTAACGAATATGGATTGGCAAATCCTCGTTTATAAGCTTTTCAATGTTTTAAATGAGGAACAGCGAGTCGAAATCGATTTTATTTTATTACAATATGCCTTAGGAGTTATAATTTTGTGTTTATTTATTAATCTAATAAATTTGACAAAAACACATCACATTGGAATACATCAAATAATTGCGCTAGAACCATATCTTCTTGTATTCTTTGTCCGACTGTTTTCTAAGATTTTTTTAAAAGTACATTTTTTCGTAGTTTAATTCATACTTCTATGGCCGAAATTTCTTCCATCATAGACGCCAGTCTTAGAGCATAGGCTGGGAGGTGTTTTTCATTTACAAAATATTCATGAAGCGCTTGTAAGATCTCATTTTTAGCATCAGTTGAAATTTGTTTAATTTCTGGATCAATTTCAGTAAGCCCTAAAAATTTGAAAAAATTTCGGTTTTTAAAAAACTACTATATCTTCTTGGCACTCAGAAGCGAGGCCGAAGCCAAACGCCTATTACATCAAATAATATAAATAGGCATTTGGAAGCGAGACCGGAACCTAGACCGAGCTCGATCTCGGCCTCATTTCCAAGTGATGCTCCCGAGTGGCGCTCACGAACAGCATTCCCAAGAGGCACTCCCGAGCGTCGATTCGTATAGGCCGCGATATGTAGTGATTGTAAATATGCAAATTTTGAGGTTTAGTAATTACCGATATCTTAGAAAATTCAAAATTTTAACACAAAAATTGGCCGATTCGACCCTCTTCTGCGCTCAAAATCAAAAAATTCTTTCGGATTCGAGTTCCCCATGATAAAAAAAACTCGCTAGTACAAAAATTAGCCGATTTGAAGAAATTTTTAAAAATCAAATTTTTTCCCCTTGGTCCCCCCCCAAGGTAAAAAAATGAAAAAATTTTTCACAAATTTCACAAAAGTGGTGTCAAATGTCTTAGAAAGTTGCCCTGATCTTCATGATGTATCGTGTGAAGGTTTCGGAATGTACCTTCAAAAGTTAGTTCTGGCGCACAGACTGACATTAAATGTTTTATATAAGAAGTTACCTTCAAGCTTCCACATTATCAATCCAATCATAGCCAAAAATTCGAATAAACTTGGTTGTAATCGTTTTAATGGGCGGACTAGGGCATCATACATAAATCGAACCATAGGGTTAAATAACCTAAAATTTTAATTTTACAATTTAAAAAAATTTTAAAATGCCTATGGATTTCCGAAGCATCTAGATTTTTGGTATCTACATCATTACAGCTCACATCTTGAACATGAAATGCTTTTAGGTTATAGATAATTAGGCGTTTGTCCTCTTCATCGAAGCCCAAATATTGAACTGTTTCATAAGCTTTATCGAACATTAGAAGTTGTCTCCAACAATGTTTGAAAATGAAAAACTAAACAAGTTCACTAGGGATGTACAAGTTATAAAAAAAGTGAAAATCTTTGTAACCGACCAGAAATACCGTAAAACTTCTAATAGAACCCCATGGGGCTCTATTAGAAGATGTTAATGATTGCTCTTTTAAAAATCGAGTTTAAATCGGACTTCTTCGAGCGACCACTTTTTGAATAGCTACTGTAGAAAGGAACGCTCTATAAAAGAAATTATTGAAAAATATTTTATTTTCGCTGAGTTATGGCCCTTTGAATTTGAAAAAATGACATTTTTTTTCAAAAAACTATATCTCCGTGAAATCAAAGTCATTGTCAATAATTTCTTTTACATAATGTTCCTCATACACTTAGCTATCCAAGAAGTACTCTCTCGAAGGAAATCGACTTAATTTTTGAGTTTTAGTGGATTTTTGAATGTAAGGTTTAAATTTTTTTAAATTAAAAAAAATTCAAAAGGCCATATCTCGACGAAAATAAAATATTTTTCAATAATTCTTTATATAACATATTCCCTATCATCAGGGCTATTCAAAAAGTGCTCGCTCGAAGAAATCCGATTTAAAATCGATTTTTAAGAGAATTTTTACGTTTACATGGAGCTCTATTAGAAGTTTTACGGTATGAGAATTTTGGGTACGGACATAAATTGTTCATTTTGACAATTGTTGTTGTGCAAATTTGTCTTGGTGTGTCAACTTTGTCTCATTCATCACAATGAACAAAGTATTATCGTGCTCAAAATTCATGACAAGGAATGTCAATTTATGTAACTTTTACATCGTAAAGTTCACCATAGGCATTGAAGATGAAACCCAAAAAAATTAATTTATGGGGGGGGGGGGGGGGTAAATTTTCATCCTTTCTCTTATAAAAAAATAGAAGATATTACTGTTAACATATATTTTAGACTTACTTTTTGTTCAATAGTCAAGGTTGAAAAATATTTCAGCTCCATACAAAATTCTGCAAATAATAGCACTTCAAATTTGCAACTCGTTACATGTTCATTGCAATCAAATTTTTCTATGCTAGTAACTGTCAACCCATTTGTACCTTAAATATATTATAGTAAAAAATTTTTTTTTTTCGATTTACTTAAACTATTAAAAATTTCATTCAATGATTTTTGCTGATTGCACATGGTCATGCGGAAAATATTCCGTTTTTGTACAAGTCGTTCATATGAGGTTATCATCGATTGCATGAGAGAGTTAGAGTTTGTAATAGCTACCTAAAATTTTTTTGTACAGGTTTTTAAAAAAAATAGAATAGAGCCGTAATTATTGGGGGTGGGTGGGGGCATGAGGAACCTTCCGCCAAACCTGTAAATTTTTAAGTTCGGGGAAGAAAAATAAAAATTTTAAAGAAAAAGTACAAAAATTCCTCCGCCCTCCAACCCAAACTCCCCCCAAATTTGGAACAAAATTACAGCACTAATTGTACAGGATGCTTCAAAATAACCCGCCATCCCTCATTAATATTCATAAGAATTTTTTTCGTACCAGAATTTTTTTTCACAAAAAGTGATATGTTAATCTTCTATATCCACTGCGCTAGGTAGTCAACATTTTTGTGCTCTTTATGAAAAGGTTTATACCTCGTTTGCGAACTTTTAATTTTTGAGCATGATTTTTGCATGATGAATTTTACTCTCCAAACAATCTTTTCATACTTACTCGATTAAAAATCGACGCCATTTGAGCTTTTGCTTCCAAAGCCGAATTCATAATAACAGTCTCTCTAGGATTAGGCTCAGCTCCAATAGCTTGATGAATATTAAACAAATCAGGCATTTGACTCATTAGGGACACTGGCTTGGGTATATCTATTTCATTTTGCGGAGAAGTGGATGAATCTGCTTCTGTTTTATTTGGACTTAGAACTTGTGGTGTTGCTGTTGAAATTTGTATATTAGTGGAAGAAGAAACTGTGTCCATCAGTTCTTCAGCTGGCACTTGTTCACATTTTATCGCAGGCAATGGGTCAAATCTGTTGACTTGTACATTTTCCGGTCGCATGCCAACATTGAGGCATTTATTGTAGCGGCAAAATCGGCAAAGGCATCGAAAATCTTAAAAATAGAATTTTTTTAAATAGTTTTTCCAGTTAGTACAAAAAATTGGGATTCATTAACCGTGGGCAGAAAGCCAGTCTCTGATTTTATAGAATTTTTTTCGGAAATTTTGGGGGGGGGGGTAAAACCTATTTTTACCATTGGGTCGGTTTGGGGGTCAATACTAGCGTTCGATCCCGAGTTCGGGATTGACATTGGCCGGGACGGGATTTTTCGGAATGAGCTATGACTGGATTTTCGGGATCCGGGACGGGATCGATTCCCGGGATTTTTGGGACGGGATTTGAAAAAAAATTTACCTTGGTCCCCCTTTCAGTTTTTTTCGAAAAGTTTTGAAAAAAACATAATTTTTATTTGTTGGAATCGGAGTTTGAAAATTACAGAGAAAAAATAGTAGTCTTAACTAGTAGTGAATGCAATTTTTTTACCTTTCCGAATTTCACAATTTCCACCGGTTCTGCACTGATAACCTAATTTTAAGGCCACAGTTCGTCTAAAAAATGCGGCACATGCCCGACAACTTTCGGCGCCAAAGTGCAAACCATAGCTTTCTCCGCCACATATGGAACAAATAGCGGATCCTTTTGGAGTTGAAGTGCCCGACATTTAATAACAATGGCTTGAAACGAGTGCTCAGAACATACAACAAACTTATTGAATGTGAAGAAAAATTGCACAGAAAATGTGTTGTTTAAAGCTAAACTGATAAGAGAATAACGCGAACTCTATATTCTTTACTAACTGTTTCTGAAACTCTCTGTTTGTCTATAATTTGCAAACTCAAAACTGACATTACGAAAAATTCTAATTTTTCCTATCGTGTTTTTTACGCACACAACTATCATGGAACAAAAAAATTTTTCGAAAAAATAATTTTTAAAATCGATTTTTAATTTTCACGTTATCTTCCCTCTGTAATAAGGTCGAACTTTGTTGACGATGAATCATATTCCTTTATGGTTCAGTGGCGAAGGCGTTGGTCATTGGTCTACAATGGAGTCGGATACGACTCCCATCTATAATTACAATTTTTTGATATTTAATTGAAAATTGATGAAGTGCCGCCATGCAGCGGCACATAGGTTACAACGGGGGGGGGGGGGGACTGTCCCCCCCCCCTATGGCGTGGTATCTGCCGAAAATTATAGATTAAAAATGCAATAAAAGGGAAACATGTCGTATTTTTCGTCCGGATAAATTTTGAACATAAAGGGGGGACCCTTATGATTTTTCAAAAATTTCAAATTTTCGGAAATTTTTTTTATTTTTTATCTTTTTAATACTATATTTTGCCATTTTGGACCACTATAAATGATTTCTGAAGCTTAATTTGTATCGATTCGTATTTTTTGTGGTTGTCCCCGCCCCCTCTTGTGCACCTATGCAGCGGCACTTCACCAATTTTGGGATCGTATTAATAAATGCCAGTCGCTTCTTGCCAATCTGTGGTTTGCATTTCAAATTACATATTAAAAGATCAGTTCGAGCTGACAAAAAGTTGTTACTTTTTTATTAGATTTTCAAATAGTGCCATAAGCAAAAAATGCTCAAAACTTTGTGCTCTATCACATGGCATCAACTCCCCAAAGAGGTTCTTCTGTCTTTCATTTCTTGTAGATATTTATCTGACAAGCATCAAGTCGTCTTTAGCAAACACGTGTGTTTATCCTTTATTCCAAGTGCGCTAAAAAGAGAAAATTGGATGAAGAAAACAAAGAATGGTTCTTACAAAGACAAGCAAAATCTTTTCATAAATCAACAAACTCGTATCAGCTAACATTTGACTAACAACGTGAACTTTCCGAAAACACGAAGTTTTCAGAACTGAGCATAACTAAACTGGTCATTTAGGAAACTATTATATTTTTTTGTCATTTTTGTTTTCTGGGGTAGGGCGTACTTGGGATCAGTGGTGGTGCTAAGATGGGGTCCGGAGCATACGTGGGCGAGGGGAGGGGAGCCTAGTAATGTTCGATGTGATAATGATAAAAGAATGTGATAAATGATAAGATAACACATTTTGATAACAGTAATAACGTTATCACTTATCACATTATCACGTGATAAATTTATCACAAAAATCATGATCCAAAAACATTTTAGCTCCAAATTTGTATGTTTCCTCTATTAGTATATTATATATTAGAGAAAAATTTTTATGGCTTCAAGCACAAAACTAGTTATAAAAAGAATGTTTGAGTTAGAAGCTGGAATAACTGATTTTGCATACTTACCATTAAAGACTGCTCGGATGCCAGGTTAATTTTTATTTAATAAACAAAATTACAGAGTGATTAAAAAAGAAGTTTCCAATTTTAGCCAAAAAACCGCAGTGATAGAAGGGTAATTTTTAGAAAAATAATTTTTGTATCAAAATTGATGAAAAATTCGCAAAAATCCCATTTTTTAAATCGCTCTGTTCATATTTTAGATCTCATTCCATGTCCAGAAAATACACCAGTGGATGTTTTATGCGATGTTTTGTTAAATGTTTCCCGAAATATAGTGGATACTTGTCAAATGGTGTCCAAAGATTGGCATAACAAAATTTCACTTTCTTCAAATTCTGGCTATTTACCACTTCGATTGCTTGGAGAAAACAATTTGTCCCATATTTCTCAACCAAGATCCAATTTAATCATGACAAATCCCAAAAGGTATTATGATTATATGTATCATGGTTGAAAAAATGGAAAAAAGTTATAAGTCTGGCAGATAAAAAACCGCAGACCACATAGTCAATTGGATAGGATGACAGTCTTTATTATCTAGAATCAAGTTAGATCCGTCTAGAGCCAAATTTTAAAAATTGATTAATTTCAAGAAAATTTTTCGGGACTCTAATTTCAATGTAGTTCAGTAGTCTGGATTTTTGCGTGATTTTTTCAAGGTTCTTCTCTTGATCACATGGCCGCATTTTTCGAACTTTATAAATTTTTCATCAACTTCATTTTCAGCTCCTTATGGGAAATTAAAGAAGAAGCTACTGGAAAAGTGATCAACTTTACACAAGTCCATGGTGATAAGCAGATTGTGTTCAAAAATGCTATTTGGAAAAAACTTGTATTCAATCTCAAAGACATTTTTATGCTGGAGAAGGAAGTTTTTGACTTGACTGGTGGTATAAATCGTGCCATTGAGTGTGAAATGGATGCTCAATATGTAGCCGATTATCGCTATTATGATCTTCGGCGGATTTTTACCGGTATAATGAATACATAAAACTTTAAAAAATCGAAAAATGAAAAAAATGTTGAATTTTAAGATTTTACCGGACCCACTTTAAATTTTGTCTATAGGTGGCGTTGTCAGACTGCAACCTCTCTGCGTCCTCTTCAACTGAAAAATTGCAACTTCTAATTTTTCATGTATAGTTAGGCGTACGCTCTGGCGTGAATTTTGACAAAAATTCGAATTTTGGACAAAAATTTGAATTCTGGATAAAAAATCGAATTTATGCCAAAAATCGAATCTTGGCCAAAAAAGCGAATTTTGTACAAAAAATCAAATGTTTTGGGCAAAAAATTGTTAAGCACATTAGTTCAGGCTAAGGCCTAAAGCCTAAGGAATAAATTTATGCAGAATCCCCCCCCCCCCATAGTGCATAAGTACCAAAATTTGATTGGACGCGTAAATGTTCATTGAACGCGTAGACGCAGATTGGACGCGCAAACTGCACTAGAGCCAAATATTTTTAGTGCTGAAAAAAATATTAGTGATGAAAAAATAATTTTAGTGCTGAAAAAATTATTTGCTATTTCAAAATAGCTCAGCACTGATAGCGCAGAAGCAATTCCACTAAATTCATCTTGAATGGGGGAAGTTCGATCTCTAGAGGCAAAATTTTATTTTTACCCTTCTCGTTCAAGATGAATTTTTCGCCAAATGCTTATGCACTGAATTTTTTTTTAAACTTGGGAGCAAATGCCCTATTGTAGCAGTGATCTCTTGCTTAGCTTTTGTAGTCCATGTTCGAATCTTTTCCCGTTTTTTGTAACCCCCTAAATTTTTTATTTTTACACCTATTTTTGTTAATTACAAAATTTTAGAGCTCATTTCTTGCAAAATCTTGACAATCAACCATATTTCAAGAAGTGGTTTTGACATTCTCCGCTTCAAACCAGAAATTCTTCAACTACCAAAGACACAAATTTTCATCAATCTTTGGTTGGATGA
>JAQGBS010001858.1:0-14480 GCA_034698545.1 Acrobeloides obliquus
AAAAATTGTTTTATCTGCAACTTCGTTTTATATTACGGTTTAAAATGGTTTCTCCAAAGAATAACTAAAAGTTTTAAATTTATTTCATACTCTATGGGTCACATGCACAAGTGGCGCTAACGCTAATAGCTAGTATGTACTAGAGCTCTCCGAGCCGAGCCGTTAGGCCGAATCGATACTTTCCGAGCCGATGAGCCGAACCGATCGATCCGGTCAAAACTCACCGGCTCGGCGAGCTCTAGTTGTTCGTAGAGCTCTCCGAGCCGATGAGTTGAGCCGGTCAAAAATCACCGGCTCGGCGAGCTCTAGTATGTACAACTGTCGCTATTAGCGTTAGCTACAGCTAAAAGTTGCAACGCTAGTAGCTGTAGTGTAAGATAGGGCGAAAATTGGGAAAAATTATCTCAAAATAATTTGTTCAAACTTCGCGAAAAAGGAAAAAATTCGAAAAATAATAAAGGGTGCATGACGTCGAGTGCTCGATGAACTTGGTGTCATGCCCCTTAGTCGTTTGGGCGGACTTGCGTTGTACAGTGCGAGAAAAAACTTGGAATTTATTGTCTGCATGGAAAAAGTTCGGATGTTTTGAGAAGATATAGAGGCTAATGGAAAAATGTTTGGGATATGTGGGACGAGAAAAATGTGAAAAAAATCGAAATTCCGATCGGAGATCAGAGGGGAAGGGTAGCATAAAAGGCGAGGTGATTTGAGGGCAGAATCCAGTTGGACCCCAAGCTGATCGTGAACTCGGTCAGGGAAGGAAAGGGGATTTTTACTGCAGCTAACGCTAATAGCTGCAGCTATTAGCGTTAGCTACAGCTAAAAGCTGAGCCTAGTCCCCCTGGCGTAGCCAGGGGAACTATAGCCCCTTGTTGCCAAAAATTTTAAGAAAAAATAAAAAACAACAGGTAGCTTATGATTTTTTTAACATTTTTTGTCATTTTACTCAATGCCCCCCCCCCCCCCGCCAGAAAATTCTGGCTACGCCTATGGCTGTAGCTAATGCTAATAGCGGCAGCTAACGCTAATATCTGCATCTCGTATGCACAAATGCAGCTATTAGCGTTAGCTACAGCTAAAGGTAGCGCTAGCTTCAGCGTCAGTTCTGCATACGACCCTATTTCTTAGTGGTATCCACTTTCATTCTATAATAAAAATTTCAATCTGCACACTCATTGTGTTGGTCTGGGAACTTTACATTGCTCATCGTCTATAACTATAGTTTTGTTCAAAAGATTCTGTGCATTCGAATAAATGTTTTCAGTATCACTTTGTTTTATACCGACAAAAGCTTCTGCACTTCCCATTGAATCAGGAGAAAATGTATTGAAACGAAAAGCCAGACATCATCAAATTCAAAAAGTATGTTGTTTAGAGGGTGATTTTGTGTAGCCGAGGTTTTTTTAGCCATGGGGAAGACTGTGCCGGCATTAGAATTCAAATTTGATTTGAGGAGAACCCCTACGTGAAGCAGTATCCCTACCATATAAAAATGAAATTTTTATGTAGGAGCCCAGGGTCCCCCTTAAAGGACCAGTCTACTTTCGGGAAGTTGAGTTCATGAGTAAGAGTAGAAAATTCTGAGCATTTTTGGTTAAAAAACCACTACTTGAAAATCTAACATTAAAAAGTTATGAGCAAAACAAAATTGTGAAAAAATTTTCAAATGAGCTTGTATATTGAAGCGATTAGCCGGTACTCAGGCATCAATGAAATTTTTCATTGAAACAATTTAATAAAACATTCTAAAATTCAAAATCCTTGATAATTTAGGAAAAAAAAGATGGCATTTTTTATAACTCATAGAGACGAATAAAATGACTTCAAAAATTATTGAATTTGGAAAATGTTTTAGGTTATTGAAACGAAAACTCTGAATCAGAATTTTCGCTTCAATAACCCAAAACAATGTTCAAATTGGATAATTTTGGTGTCGTTTTGTTCGTCTCGATGAGTTATAAAAAATTGCTACAATGTTCATTTTATGAAAATTTTAAAAATCGATGCAACAATCGATCTAAAAATTTAAAAAAGTTTGTGCATTACAACGAAAACATGTAGACAAATTCAAAATTTCAAACGCAATTATCTCGAAAACTACAACGATTCAGAACATGCCGTAAAAACAAAAAATGCTCCATTTCATAAACTTTCCAAATATCAACAAAATGGCAACTTTTCCCCCACTAGATTGGCCCTTTAATGAATATAAAATCGCTATATAAAATCAGTCGCGAAAACATCCTATTTTTGAATTGTATGATGTAGGCTTTTCGCTTCAATAAATTTTCCCTGATTGAATGGGATTCGCAGAAGATTTTCAAGTATATTACAGAAAGTTATAAACACTTCATAACGAGTCATTACCACTTTTTGTATGAATTATATATTTGAATAGTTACCTAGGTATTTCAAAATGGATGAGAATATGAAAAAAGCAGCAAAGATATTGAATGTTCATCTGACGAGAAATATCGGTAAGGCGTCATTTATTTTCCATAATCGACAAGAGATACTGGTGTATACACTGGGGTGATCACCCAAAATATTTGTAAAAATGCCCAACAAAATTTGAAATTTGGAAAACCTTAAATTCGGGCTGGAATTAGAACCCGCTCCCTATGAATGAAGGCCGAGCACTTTAGCCACTCGGCCATGGGAAAACACCCAAACTCAATGATATGGTACTCGTTTTTATCAGCTCAGTGAGCTGAGTCGATTGGCAACATTTTAAATTTTGATCCTCGTCTTCATCTTTTCGGATTTTGTACTCCGTGGGGTATTTTTGACAAATACTCTCCTGTGTATAATAGTAAATTTTTTTGGCTACCACGGAACTTTTTATTGAATCAGGCAACATGTACATTCGAACGAAAAGAAACGTGGATCCTTATATAGTTTTTTGATGCATCCCTGCGTGGTCGTATGGAGGGAAAATAAGGATTAGTACTAACTACTACTAACTAATCCTAATTCTCTCTCCATACGATCATGCAGGGATGCATCAAAAAAGTTATATAAGGATTCACGTTTCTTTTCGTTTCAATGTACACGTTGGGTACTAGTTTGGTCGTATAGCGGAAGAATTAGGATTAGTTAGTAGTAATTAGTACTAATCATTATTCTCCAGCCATACGATCACGCAGGGATGCATCAAAAAAGCTATATAAGGATTCACATTTCTTTTCGTTTCCCTGTACACGTTGTCTGATTCAATAAAAAGTTTCGTGGTAGCCAAAAAAAATTCGACCATACACTAATACCTAACAAGATACCAATTTCAGAGGGTTTAAATTTGCCAATTGGTAAATTCAAGAATGAACTTGTCGCAATTCTTGGCTATTCATGTGATCCATGTTCCAGTGAACGAATACGGGTATTCCCTTATTGGAACAATGGCAAAATATTTAGATGCTTTAGGAAGAGCTTGATATTCTTCGTTCTCTAGACCACAAAAATGTTCAAAAATTGATCGAATCGACAACAATCAACGAAGACTATTTCGTATGCGTCTTACTCATGGATCTAGGCTCATTAAAACACGCCATCTTGACAGCATATCCAAAAGGAATACCCGAAGCAGCAATTTCGTTGATTGTACGTCAGCTAATAGATGCTTTAGTTTATATTCATGATTGTCAAATAATCCATAGGTAGACAACGAGTAGGATAATCTAAGCCAAATTCATTTTAGATCAGTTCAATGCTCCCATATACTATTAAGTTCTAGTGGGCTTGTTCGCCTAGCTGGATTCCATCACGCCGTCCTCGTACCGAAATGCAATCGTTGGATTGGTATAGAAACTCAAATTCATGCATTCGATGAATCGCTAGAAGATTCGTTTAGTTGGTTAGCTCCCGAACTTCTTCGACAAGTTGGTTTTCATATTATTGGTACAAACGCGTTTGTTAAAGAACCAGTCTACTTTTGGGGGATTGATGTGTCATGTGATAGAGATCAAATTTCGAGCATTTTTTGCTTTTACGGCACTACTTGAAAATCTAATCGTAAAAATTTATGAGCGAAACAAAACGGAAGCATAGCCTAGTGAATAGCACCACAGACTTCGAGTTTGAAGACCCGGGTTCAATTCCGGAACCAAATCTTTTTGCATCGTCCAAAATTGATGAAAATTTTTGCCTAGGGGTAATTTTATGCAAAAACACAATGATGATATTATTTTTTCATGAAAATTTTTGTAAAAAATAGAAAAATCAATTTTTTTTATGATTTTCATCGACATATAACGTTTTTCATGGTTAGCTTTACGAAAAATGTCGGCTAGTTGGCGAAATGAGTAAAGAAGCCTCTCGTCCGATCTGGTAAGTTAAGCAACGTTGATCCGCAGGTTCGATCCATATAGGGCGGAAATTTTGATATACAAAAAAACCTTCCAAAAAATTTTTGTAAGAGTTTTTTTGTATATCGAATATTTCGCCCTAGTAGGATCGAACCTGTGGGCTCACCGTTGCTTAACTTGCCAGATCCAAGGAAGCCTCTGACAGAACTTGCCAGAGGCTTCCTTATCCACTTCGCCAACTAGCCGACATTTTTCGTAAAGCTAGCCATGAAAAACGTTATACCTCCCATAAGCAAGTTAAGTTGAAAGTAAAAGAAAAATTTTGAAACATGATGTAATAAATTCAGGACATAAATGGATATTCCTACAACTCGGATGTCTACAGTTTAGGAATAACAATTTGCGAAATGGGAAACGGCTTTCCACCATTCGAAGAGATGGAACCGCTGCAGGTAAAATTTTCATGGTATTTTTATATGCATGAAGCTTAGATTCTGTATGAAAAATTTCGCGGATCAACACCCTTTCTCCTGGATGCTCGAACTTGTCCGGCAGACTCGGAAGGCTAGTTTTTCTTCACTAATACTCGAATCCATACGTAGATAGAGAGGCTCCAAAATTCGGGTCGGGGCCAGGAATGCAAAACGTATTATGGATTATGAAATTACGGGTTTTTTGATCAACTTCGTATGGGGAGAGAGAATTGTTCAAATTGAAGTTTCCATGTCATTGGCAAGGTGGGAGAGAGGGGGAGGGGACCCCCAATGAGGTTGTCCCCCTTCTGTTCGACGGGGTCTATGAGATGGTCCCCTCATGTTTGACGGGGTCTATGAGATGGTCCCCTCCTGTTTGACGGGGTCTATGAGGTGATCTCTCTTCAATTTTAGGTCCATGAGTGCGTGAGTCAGGGGGGAGGAAGACTCTCCCGCCCCTACCGACCTATGTTCCATATCCATCTATGGTTGAATCTATATTTTGTTTTTTTAGCTCTAAAGATTCCATCACACGAATTCTCAGCTGAATTGCACGATCTGGTTCAAAAATGTCTAACTTCACAGCCTACTACCAGGTAAATTCCTTAAGTTTCAAAAAAGAAAAGCAAGAAAGGGTTTTACGTGATGCTATTTTAGACCAACGTCGATTCAATTGTTAGAACACCCATTCCTACGTGTGAACAATACCGCGAAAACCTTCCAAGAGCTACTTCCGGCGTTAAAACCATTATAGAAACTACACTATTACCGGTACTACTCTGGGTTAGAGGGTCAAAATGACAGGGTTCTAAGCCGAATTTTTTTTATTTAAAAATAAGCCTCTTAGGGGTATTTTTATGCAAGAAATCGATTGCGCATATTGCCGAAGCGTAAAAACGAGTCCTTTACTCTTAAAATTCATCATTTTTATTTCGTTCTTCGATAGGTTATGGGGTAAGCTGAACTCAACCTTTCAAAATCTTCGTTTCAATAAATCCCTGATTCAGGGTAAAGGACTCATTTTCACGCTTCGGCAATATGCGCATTCGATTTCTCGCATAAAAATACCCCTAAGAAGCATATTTTTAGGAAATTTTTGTCTGTTTCAGAACCCTGTCATTTTGGCTCCCAAATCCGGAGTAGTACCTAATTACCACCTTACCCATATGTACTTTTATACAACTTACCAGATTTTGCTAGACCTGTGAACTTATTTTTTAGCGATTCAATAAAGAGTGAACAATTTATGGAACTAGTATAGTTGAAGCGTCGAACGTGAAAAAATTCACGTCTTGAATTTTTTTCAAATTTAAAAAAATTTGTTTCGCGAGAAATGACTCCTTTAGGGATAATTTTGTGCGGGGAATCCAAATTTCGCATCCCTAAAGCATGAAAACGCTTCTTGGAATCAAGAAAAAGCTGTGGTCGCATTTCGGCGGGAAAATTTGTGCAGACTACGTCAGATATAATCACTCACGTAGCCAGGATTTCCTGAGGGTGCACGTTAACAGTCGTGCCACGCTCGGCACAACTTTAGCAGCGGCGCTGGTAGTTGTGCCGTTGCACTACGGCACAACGTTAGCAGTTGTGCCGAGGTGGCGACACAATGTTAGCAGTTGTGCCAGTGGTGCCGCCGTTGTAAAACGGCGGCATAACTCACGGCACGACTGATAACGTGCACCCTGACGGGGAGGGGCAATGACCCAAAGTCAAGTTCAAAATTCATAGGTAGCTACGTGCCTGATTATATCTGACGTATTTTGCACAAATTTTCCCGCGAAAATGCGACCACAGCTTTTTCTTGATTCCAAGAAACGTTTTCATACTTTAGGGATGCGAAATTCGGATTCCCCACATAAAATTACCCCTAGAGAGATCATTTTCGAAAAAAATTCACGTTCAGTGCGACGCTTCAATTATACTAGTTCCCAATTTATTCTTGTTAGTTATATATCCATCTAACAAGTTTTTACAATTCAACTATTCTCGCATAAAAATACCCTTAAGAGGCAATTTATGATGTTTTCACAAAAATTTTCACAAAAAATTCGAATTTTTAAAAAAAATATAATTAAACATTGATCTATTAAAAAAATAAAGTCAAAGTGCCTAAAAATAAATGTTTCCATGGTGTAGTGGTAATGCCCTTGACTTTAAACCAGTAGGGGCTAGGTTTGATCCCCGTCAGAACCGAATTCTTTTTATCTGAAATTATTCATCAACTTCAAATTATAATAAAAGATTGTTTGATAATGTTTTTTCTAGAAAATTTATTTTGTTTGTGGACATAACAACTTAAAATTCTTCAAATCCATCTGCTTATCTGTAAACAAAAACATCTCTCTATCTAAGATTTCCTCATAAACAATCGCTTCAAATCATATGCGGCTAAAGGATTTTGCAGAAAATGAATACAACCAAAAAATTTCCCTGCTTTTCTCATATGTAAATAACAATTTTTTATCCCTCTTTAGTAACTATTTACTTCCAGAAGTTTTCCATTTTCAAGTATCAGGTGTTAGTAAAGGCAAGACTATAAAAATCGACTATTTGTTATTGTTGGAACTTTGTATTTTTAAAGTTCTAGACTATTTGATTCTATCATTCTAAACAAAATGGATAGCTGGGAGGAAACTGGGCTTATGAATCAATGTGGACGTGAAGAAGACAGATGTGACGAGCGCCGTGAGCGTCGTCAAGACCGGCGAGAACAGCGACGTGATGACATTCGTGTAAGTCTTGATAAACAAAAGTGATAAAACAGTGAAACAATGATAAAAAAGAAGAACAACCAGCGCAATTCCCAAAAAAAACATGGACTCTAGGGGGTTATAGCCATCCAAACCAGCCAAAACCCGGAAAGATTCTAATCTAAAATTTAGAATCCGAAATTTAGAAAATCAAAATCAGGCTTAGGCTAAGATCTAAACCTAAGGCCTAAGCCTAACTTTGGGTTTCTAAATTTTGTTTTTTCTAAATTTTAGGTTGTCTAAATTTTGATCTTCTAAATTTCGAATTCTAAATTTTTTTCTAAATTTTGGGCCATAGCGCCTGGAAATACCAAAGCCCATACTTGGTTAAGAGTAAAAATGACCCCCATAAAAATTCGACCAGAGACCGAAAAAACGTAGGATTCTCCATAAATATAGGCCCTCAAAAATTTTGGGTTTTTAAACAAAATTAGGAAATTAAACAAATCTAGGACGATCGAGAAGGAGATCGACGCCAACGCGAAGAGGAGGAAGAACGCGGATTCGCTATTTAGAAATTGTTGTGCGCACAATATTCAAGAAGCTTTAACAATATGCATTATATGAATATTTAAAATTTTTTGTAATTTTATGAAAAACCTCGTTAATTGGCCACCTCCCAAGGGGTGGCCAATTAACGAGGTTTCACTGTACAAAAGTTTTGAATCAAATGAAAAATGTAGATATTAAATTTTTATTGGATTTTTTTAAAAATGAATAAAACTTATCCAAAATACTACTTATCGACTCTGAAAACGAATTTATGAGGTTCGAACTCTCAGGTATTTGACTCGTTGTTTGCAAAATCAGCCATCAACCACTCCACCATCGAGACAATTCTTTGCCCATTCTTATTTCCCTTTGTCATACTAAAGAGAAAACTGTCATATCCCCAATCATGGAAAATCGATTGGCGGAGTTTACTTTTGATAAAACGTTTAAACTTTTTTTGAAAAAACCCCAAGTTATGAACATATTTTTGTGCTTTTAGACAAAGGGAACATGGGCTTGACCTAAATTTTTTTACACATTGATAGAACTTTTTATTTCACATATTCTGAAAAAATTGGTTCCAAAATCTTGAAGGGGACCTGAAAAATCGAAAAAAGAGGAAAAAACATGTTGCCAAACCAAGAAACAAGCCCAAAAGTGCCCAGCTAAGGCTGGACTAAATGCTTTCTCTGGTGTAACAATGGATTCAATTTTAACTTGAAAACACAAACTATAAGAATGCATATTGGTTTTAAGCCGATCATTTTTTGTTCATTTGTTGTTCCTCGATTGTGCGCCTAGGATGCATGAGTAAATAATCGAAATATAGACTCAAAAATGACACACAATGATTACTTTTATGCATCACAGAATTTGGTATAAAACGAGGCATTTCCAACAAATTGAACAGTCTGAAAAGTTCAATTTTCTATATCTAAATTATTTTTTTTTAAACATGGGAAAACTTGATGGAAAAGTTGTTATTGTTACTGGTAAGAGTTTTGAAATCAGTATTTCCATTTTGTGGCAAAATGGCTTAGAGTAGGCCCGAGATCCCGAATTTTTTTGGAGGGGGAACAAAATGTTTTTTTACGGTTTTTTCACAAATTTTCAAAAATCATCTAAGTGTGGACCAAGCAGTTATTTCGCTTTGACAGGCGCGAAATTTATTTAAACGCTATCTTCTTGCTGAAAAGCACAGAAAATTGGCCATTTTGGGTCACAAACAATTGAAAAATTTGGTAAAAATTGAAAAATCACATGGGGAGATCCTTTGATTTAAATTTTTTCTCTCAAAAATTTCGGACAAATGATAAGGACGTGTCTCAGGGGCCTCAAGGCTCGTACGGGCCTGGCTCAGAGGTAGGGCTCTCACTCTGCAATTACTTGGAGCTGGTTCGATCCCGCCATCGAGACGAAATTTTTTTAAAGGTCTTCAATAATTAGTGTCACAAATCCGTAAATAGACCTTCTAAAATTTTGGCTTATTCTTTTTTTTAATTCTCGGTGTCACGAAATGTGTCTTAAGTACATTCATGGTATACTTTCTTAATACTTATTTTATGACACTGGAAAAAATTTTCGAACAAGAAGTATAGGCAAAAATTTTGGGAGGTCTATTTTAGGGGGATGTGAAAATTTTTTTGAAAACCTTTGAAAAAATTTCTTCTTCGCCATGGCGGGACCGAACCAGGGCTTTGTTATTGCGAAGTGAGAGCCTTACCACTGAGCCATGTTGGAACAGGATATGGAAACGGAAATGGATGCACCATGATCTAACTCATCCACTCTTTTTAGGCTCCAGCGCAGGAATTGGCAAAACAACAGCCGCTCTTTTTGCACAAGAAGGAGCTTCTGTAACGATTCATGGTCGTTCAAGTGAAAGCCTCAAGAAAACCTTTGAACTTTTGAAGTCCAAAGGAGTCCCAGAAAACAAAATCCTTATTGTTCAAGGTCTAATTGAAGAAGAGAAAACTTGTCATGATCTAGTTAATAAAACTGTTGAAAAATTTGGAAGGATCGATGTTTTGGTAAGAAAACAAACTTTCTCCGAAAAATAATTAATTCAATTTTAGGTCAACAATGCTGGAATCGGAGGTAAAGCTGGCCTAGAACCAACTTCTATGGAGAATTTCAAATATGTATTTGATGTGAATTTAAAGAGGTGATTTTTTTTAAATGGGTAGAAGTTGAATACATACGTGGGCTAGGGGGAGGGAGGACTATCCCCCTACTTATTGGCCGAAAAATTGTGATACCACTTCTTATTTTGTCCAAAATCCGAAAAAATACATAAGGGCCCCTCCTTATTTTTTTGCCCAAAATTTGAAAAAAGTCGATTTTTTTTGTAAAAACTCCTATATTTGGACCTACTTCGTAAATTTAGGACCAAAAACGCTTATGTTATGATCCACTTCCTAAATTTTTTGACCAAAACACATGAACCCACTTCTTATTTTTGGACCTTGTCCCCCCCTATTTGCCCATGTATGGTTGAATAAACGAATTTGTTTAGCGTGGTTCTGATTACACAATTGGCAATTCCATATTTGGAAAAGACGAAAGGAAATATTGTCAATGTTAGCAGTATTGCAGCTATCAAACCGGTAAGTGAAATAATGAAACATTGACCCCCAATTTATGTCACGGCGCTCCAAAGTACTAAAAAAGTAGACCACGGCAAAAAATTTCAAAAACGGGTAAGTAAAAATTTTCAGAATAAAATCTGAAAAGTCAAAAACAATTCGCTCTACGCGGGAGTCGAACCTGCCCTTTGGCCTAGTGGTTAAGGCACTCGACCTTCATTTCGAGTACCCCATAGAAGGCAGGTTCAACTCCCGCGTGGAACTAATTGTTTTTGTCTGCTGAAAATTTTTACTTACCCGTTTTTGAATGCGAGGAATCCGAATATCGCATTCCCGAGGCCTGAAAATGCAACTCTGAGATTTAAAAGTATTGTAATTTGAGATTAGATCATCATCAAGTAAACCTCAAATTAGGATTGCATTTTCACGTTTCGGGAATGCGATATTCGGATTCTCCACATTCAAAAACGGGTTTCAGCCTAAAATCTAAAAGTCAAAAACAATTCGCTCCAAGAGGGAGTCGAACCTGGCCCCAATGGGGTACACGAAATGAAGGTCGAGCGCCTTAATCACCCGACCATGATTTTTTTGCTGTGGTCTACTTTTTTTTAGCATTTTCGAGCATCATATGGAGTGCCTGAAGGGAGCACTTTTTCAAAAAAATCGTAAAAAGATAAAAAATTGTCGCAAGTGCTAAGAGCCCATTTCGACTTGCACGATTGGGTGACAAAATTTCATTCAATAAAATTCAACTTTCTCAATTTTTAGAGTAATATGTGGCCATTTTACCATATGGCCAAAGCCGCATTGGATCATTTTGGCCGCTGCTATTCCTTACTATTGGCTGACAAAGGAATCAGAATCAACACTTTAAAGTAAGACTGACATAATTGTTCATTTTGATCACATGTTTAGTCCCGGCGGTGTCGACACAGAATTTGGATTTAAAATCGGCATGACAGAGGAAATGTATGAAAGATTGAAAACCGAATATTCCGATTCAAATGTTCCATTGAAACGCTTTGGAACGTCTGAAGAAATGGCGAAAGTGATCTTTTTCCTAGCCACTGATGCAACTTATGTTACTGGAGCAAATATTGTAGCGGATGGCGGCACCGTGAATTTTACTCCAATGCCGAAACTTAATTAAAAATTTTATTTAAAAAATAAATCAAGAAATTGTAATAAAATCTAAATAAAAATTTTATATCAAATGAATTTGTTATTTATCAGATTGTTGTTGGCAACGCTCTTGGTGAAAAAGTTGCTGTGCTGGATTTAGCCATTCGGGTTCTGTTACATCTTATAAAGACAAAGAATTTGATAAAAATTTGCATAACTGTTTGGGGCAGTGGTGACGCTAGAATCTCGGCTGGAGAGGTTGACTTGTCTCAACTTTTGGCATAAGTTTTGAGTACCATGGGACGGAATTTCTCGGATTCGGGACGGGATTTCGGGACAAAATTTCAAGATTTTTCTCCAAAAATCCTCGGGATTTCGGGACGGAATGGGATAGGACTAAACACTAATAGAAATAGGATTTTTTGGAGTTGAAGAGAAGTAATTTTGGGGATAATTTGCGAACATGTTTGACTATTTTCTGCTCATTTTTTAGATTTCATTGGCATTTATCCATTTGATCCTTTTAACGACGTCTGTTTCTCGAAATTAGTCTGGCGTTTTTTGTATATGTTTGATACCAGTCGCTTATTTAACTATGTCCGGCTCAAAATTTCTCGTCATAGATCATTTCTAGGAGGATTCAATAATTCATATCTCGAGATCGTCATAACTGATTACGGCCTTGACATATTCGCATAATTTGAAACAATTTAAAAGGAATCGAAGAAACAAGAAATTGAGAAATTCTTGAAATTTGCGCCCCAAGAATTGTGTTTCATTTAGATATGAAGAAACTTTTATTGCTGTTTGTATTATTATTGGGTCTAGCTTATGGCAATGTTATTCAGATAGATTTATCTAATGATCAAATGGTATTTTTAAGCTAAAAAATCGAGAAAAAGTTTTCCGCCTCTCAAAAAGAGTGTTTTATACAGGGATGCCAAGAACATTTAGTTCAAAGTCAGAAAATCTGACTCGAATTTCTATGCGGTTTTTTAAATTGTAGCTGAACAATAATCGAATAAATGTTGATAAAAATTTTCGAAATCCGTTAATCCTAACATGTTTAAAAATTATTTTGAAGTTTTAAAAGTCGATTTTGATCAACCCAGAAAAATGATTTGCTTTCATTCCATGTAAAAAAAGCAACATCGAACATTATAAAAAATTCAAAGAAAGTTTGTGTATTGAAACGAAAACTTGCCCGAAATCAAACATTATAAAATTCAAAATTTTAATCGATTAATTGAAATAGATCGCTCAAGCAAGCTTTGCTTCAATTTTAGTCGTCTTCAGTTAATCGATCAAAAATTTTGAATTTGATTAGAAGCAAATTTTCGTTTCAATACTCAAACTTTGTTTGATTTTTTTATAATGTTCGACTTTTGCTTTTTACAAGGAACGAAAAAAAGGTATAATTAAATCTACAAAAATGCTTCAAATTTTCTAAATTTTCAATTTTCAGAAGCAAATTTTTTTGGCTCACTTTCTTCAAGATACTACAAAATAAAAATTGAATTTTTTGGTAAAAAAGATTTTTATGAAAATTTGAATTTTTCGAAAAAAGTTCTAATTTTTTAGTAAAAATTGAATTTTTGATATATTATATATTAAACACTTTTTTGAGAGGTATGGAAAGATTTTTTCGGGGCAAACATCAAAATTATTTCTTTTTTTTAAGGCAGAAGGCCGCGTCAAACGTCAATATCTACCACAAATTGAAGCTCAAGCGCGTGCAGCAGAAATTCGAGCGGATGCTGAAGCGAATGCAGCTCTTTTAAAAGCAGAAACTGATGCGACTGTAGCAAGACTCCAATCAGAGGCACAAGCCAATTTAGCAAAAGCAAGAATCGACGCGCAAATCGCGGCTAACCGAGCACAAACGAACGCACTAATAGCGGCTAACAAGGCGAAAGTGGCTACTGCAGTTGCGCAGAATAATATTCGAACAAATGTTGCGTTAGCTGAGGCTAGAACCGATGTAGCGTTAGCAAGAGCAGGCTTGCCATATCAAGGTAAAAAATGGTTACTTCTATCCAGAACTCTTTCACCAGATCATCCCGATTTCAGCTCAAAATCTCGAAAAATTTTCATGAAAAATTTTTTGAACTACTCTCCAACCCGATCCGTAACATAATAGGCGGCCAAAAAACCGATCCCGAGAATCAAAATTCATAAATTATCTACAGGACGACCGAATTTAAAAAAAAACAACCGAAATTTTGCATTTTTTGGTGAAAATTTTTTCAAACATTTTTCTTCCTCAAAAATGACTTCAAAGGAGTATTTTTTTTATCGAGAAATCGATTGCGCGCATCGAAAACCCTTGAAAACTCTTCCCCAATTATGAGATAGCCAATTTTCGGGTATGTATTTCTATCTGAAAAAACGAAATCCGGCTATTTCGTGGCCTGAGAACTGTTTTCAAGGTTTTTCGATGTGTGAAATCGATTTCTCGCATAAAAATACCCCTATGGGATCATTTTGAAAATTTTTCTCCAAACAAAGCGCAAAAGTAATATTTTTTTGCTCACCTTGTACTTTTTCAGGTAATCTTGGAGTTGGCGGAATCAATGTCGATGGTTATATAGGCGATCCTAATTTGGGAAATGGTGGATTTCCAATCAATTCTGATATAGGAACTTTCGAGACTGGAGGTTTTGGTGCAGGAAGAGGTGGGTTTGGACCTGGACGATACGGAGGCAGTTACGAAGAAGGCTATCTAGAAGGCAGTCGACGTAGGCATAGAAATCGTGG
>JAQGBS010001859.1:0-14476 GCA_034698545.1 Acrobeloides obliquus
AAAACCCTGCATGAATTTAAACTTATTTTGCATTTTTGATTGGAGAAAATAATTTTTTACGCAAACTTCAATTAGCAGAGTTGCTCAGCATAAAATTTCCTGTGATTGATGCTATTTTTTCATGGTTTTAATGCAAAAAATTCAAAAAGTTTGATTATTACAACGATAACATGTACATGAATTCATATTTTCAAATGCATTTATCTCGATGAGGAAAACGATTCAGATGATGCCATAAAAACAAAAAATGTCCAATTTTTCATGATCTTTTCGAATATATCATAAATAAGATAATGTGGACACCCTATGTATATCTGCTCCATTTTTCTGATGTAAAGCCGTAAGCTCTTTGAACTTTACCACCACACTAATCATTTACATGTTGTTTTTTCATTTTGTGGTTCTCGTTGCATTGATAGACATTTTTAGATTTACGCTCATTTTTTCGTAATCTTTGACTTCCTGTTAGATCACTGAGATATTGACTGTTATGTAAATTGAAAATGAAAGTTTTCGGGTACTTATCATTTACATATTATTTGCATATTGTTTTGAATACTTAGGATTTAGGACTGTGGATTAATTGAAATAGCTCCCTGATCGCAATTGGTGGTGATGTGCTTGCGAATGAGATAATTCTACTACAGTCGACTACTTTGACGGATCAAGTTCTCTTTTTTATTCGATGTTTATTTTTTTCTTCAACTTACGACATTCAGTTTTTCGCCAGATCAGCGGATCAAATTCGTTTTGTTCTTTCTTTAATCGTCTTATGTAAATGTCGAATGTTATGTTGTTTTTTTCACATCCATGTAAAATCATCGACATATCATCAATATGATATAGTTCTTTGTTCAAATAAAGTGCAACAAACTTCCAATCCCGATTAAACCTCCCAGATCCAATTCCCACACTACTTCCAATTCCGATTAAACCTTCAAGGCCTAAGGTACACAACGGTAAGCTTATAAATTTATCGTATCTTTTGAATAAACTTCTAATAAATAATTCATCCACCGAAACCCGATTATATGTACGTCATCCATAGTTCTAAACATATGGGTTTTCAAAATTATCAAGCTACCGTGAGAATCGAGACTGTGCACCCTTTGAATGTCGCCACAAGCCCATATATTATTATCGTTGCGCAACCAATCTCAAGTAGGCTAGAGTGTAAGTAACATCATTTTATACAAAAAATATTCTTTATATAAAATTTTAGACATTTTAAATGAATACCCAGAAATTTATTATATCATTCTGTTAATGGCAGTCATCTTTCTTCTATTCATACTGATTTTGCTATTATTTTATCTAATAATTCCTATACTGAAGTGGCTATTTCACTGCATACTTTATCGAACATCGAATAAAGGTGGGAGAGATTATTAATTTATATCTTTACAAGGTTTATTTTTTACAAAAAAATGGAAAAATAATCACACCATAGTGTTTATTTTGATCAAACTTCTTAAAAACGTGGCTAAAGTTAATGAATCTTACAAGTTTGAGTTCCTACATCTTACAAGTTTGATACAAAAACATTAGAGGCAAAATTTACAACGATATTAGATTATACAGGGTTGTTCGGAAAGTTTTTTCAAAGTACCCATAGTGCTATGATGGTTAATATATAGCAATCAATTTTAAAGTAATCTACTGATTCATTAGAACTTACTAACATAAGATCTTTATAGTAAACATTGGTGTGGTACAACTTTATAGTACATTCGACAAATCATATAGTGCTTATATAGTGCCCATCTAGCACCCATAAGTGCCCATTAGTACCTATAGTGCATATAGTGCCCATAGTACCCATCTAGTGCCCATTAATATAGGGACTAATAGGCATTACTGGGCACTAGATGGGTACTATAGGCGCTATAGGTACTAATGAGCACTGGTGGGTACTAGATGGGCACTATATAGCCACTATATGATTTGTCGGATATACTATAAATTTGTACCACACCAATGTTTACTAAAGATCTTATGTTAGTAATTTCTATTAATCAGTAGATTATTTTAAAATTGGTTGCTATATACTAACATTCTAAAAAAATAGCACTATGGGCACTTTGAAAAAACTTTCCGAACAACCCTGTACTACATTTTTGATCAATCGTAATGCTAAAATTTAGGAACCAAAATACCAGCCATTATTGTCTCTCAAACATTAGAACCAAATGAAGCCCGAATCAATGAAAAAGACATAACCATTGAACATAAGGATAATCTAAATGAAAGAATGAAATCTAAAAATTTTTTGAAAAACACCTGAAAAAATTTGCTTAAAAATATACAAATGAATAAAACTTTTCAAATTTTCATATTAATTCGAACAAATTAGGCATGTTCGCAATACAAATTGATCAAGGCTGAGCCGTTTTGTTCGAAAATTTAGGAATTGTACACTCGCAAGGGACGATCACCATAGGATGCGCGAACCTTAAAAAACCAAATACACCATAATGTTGTTCTTGACATAAGAAAATAGTATGCAAATTTTTAGCTGCCCATGGCGGCGTAGCTCTGAGATCGAGCCATTACAACATTAGTACCCTTATATAGATGTTTATATGAAGACTATGAGAGTAAAAATGGTATATCTCAGCATTCCTGTTGTTTGGACTAGTGGTTTTGGTGTCTCATTGAAGTTACTCTCCCCCCCCCTGAGGAGGGGACCCTCGATGAGGTGGTTCCCCTCTATTTTGGACCCATGAGTGAGTAGGTCAAAGAGAAGACCCCCTTGCTGTCCTATGTTAAAAATTTGAAGTAGTCTTCTGACATCCAATTTTTATGGACCACTTCATATGTTCGGTGAGGTTTATGAGGTGGTCCCCCCCTCAATCTTGGGTTTATGAGTGAGTGGGTCAGGGAGGAGGCTCCTCCCCTTTCCGACCTACGCTCTTAATGGTTTTAACAATTTTATCTCATGATTATTGCATAATAACCAAAACATTTATATTATTATGATTACATAATGGTAACAAAAATTCAACTTATTAAATATGTCATACTGTTACATTAGAGCAAAATTCAATTTTTATAATTGAAAATTTTATCGGAACTCGGGAGTTGCGCCAATCGATTTCTCGTGTCCGAAGACCCCCGAGCACCAAAAATCACCCAATTTGGTGCCAAAATAATAATAAAATTGATTTTTTAACATGGGGTACCCCAATAGGCTGTCACAAAATTTTTTTTGGAACTCGGGATTTGCGCCAATCGATTTTTCGTGCTTCATTTTCGTGTCCCCAAGTGCCAAAAATCAGCCAAGCTGAAGGAAAAATTTTTTTCGAAGATAGGGCCACAAACGGCACCTCCTTTAAAGGGAGGGAGTGTACTTTGTAGTCGCATCTCGAACAAAAATTATTTTTACAAAAACGATTTTATTAGGGGCAAAATCATGCGAAAAATCGATTGCTCGTATTCCTGAAGCGTGAAATGCTTCCTTGACTCTCATTCAGGGAAAATGATGTGTGTATTGAAGCGAAAATCGAAAATTTTTGAAATCTCTCCCTCAAAATCATATTTCTGGTGGTAATTTCATGCGGGAATGAATTCCCAAAGCATGAAAACGCTTTTTTGACCATAATTCAGGGAAATTAGTACATATTGGATTTTCACTTTAATACATACTCTTATTTCCTTGAATCAGAGTCAAGAAAACATTTTCAAGATTCGGGAATGCGCACAATCAATTTCCCGCATGAAATTACCTTCAAAAATATGATTTTGAGAGAAAAATTTCAAGTTTTTTCAATTTTTGCTTCAATATACACATCTATTTTCCTGAATCAGGGTCAAGGAAGCATTTTTACGCTTTAGGAATGCGCGCAATCGATTTTTCGCATAATTTTACCCCTAATAATTCGTTTTTTGTGAAAATAAATTTTTTTCGAGATGCAGGTACAAAGTACACCTCCTTTAAGAATTTGAAAAAACTCATATACAATTGAACGTCACTATAATTACATTTTAGGCTTTTTTCTCAAAGGTGTCGTCATATCAGGTTCGATCGTATTTAAAACCAAATGCAGAGACAATTGTTTATACTCTTTTTGATATGCAATATATAGCTTCCACCCATCTTCTCTGGAAGCTTCGTAAATTTCTATGCTAGGGTTTATATATAGTTCATCACGTATCCAGCCGACTTCACCATAGAGTTTTATAAGTCCAGGTAAAATTTCATTCCCGATTTGCCTTAAGTGTATCGGTAAGTTAAATTCGGGATCAACGTGGAATAGATAAATATTTTGAATGAACAATTCTGGATGTTTGGAAGAATGAAAGCGCTAAAAGACTTAGGTGATTACGATAGATGAAATAAACAAACTTCGCAAAATAGTTCGACGACATGTTTATAAATAAAATTGATTCGGGGACATTCAAACTTAAATATATATCGATTCGATCTTGGAGAAGTTTGATCACAAAGAAAATCTACCAATATTTTGGAGGTAGGAATTTCTAAAGTTTTAATATAAAAAAAGATGTTTTTAAAAAGACAATTTTTATAAAAATCGATCCCCGGATCCCAACAGTTGTTTGATTTGTCTAAATTTCACATGTACCCCCGTTTTTGACTATGCTGAGTCCGAAAATGAAGGTCAACTTTTCAATTGAATTTTGATATCCGACACATGGGACTTGTTTTGAACACCAATAACACTAAAATTGTTATATCTCGGCCTAGGTAAAAGATTTCGTCATGGTTTTAGTGTTTTTGGAATTCTTAAATCACGAACTAAAAATCTTATGTGGTGAATTCGATGTCCGAGAGAAGATATGATGCCTCTTTGAAAAATTATGTCAAAATTTCACCCCTAAAATACAAAGATTGACCCATATCTCTGCGAGATTAGATCGTAGCCGACTTTTGAATAACTCAGTTTTTAGGGCTATATTAGAGCATTTTAAAAAGTGATCGATCGCCGGAATCAGATTTATATTCGTGAAGATAGATCACTTTTAAGTTGGTTGGGTTCAAAAACTCAAAATCTAACATATGTATCTTAAAATTGTCATATCTCAACAAGGTTAAAAGATCTATACATGGTTTTGGTTTCAATAACAAGCTGAAATGACGAGCTAAAAATCTATGACTAAATCTTTGCAAAAATACGTATAATTTCAAACTATAAGATACATAGGTTAGCCTATATCTAGACAAAGTTAGATCGCAACTTGCTTCCCGTTAGCTCATTTTTTAGAGCCTTATTAGAGCTTTTTTAAAAGTGATTGATCACCGGAAGTTGATTTATATTCGCTAAGATGGACCAATGTAAAGTTAATTTTCTTCGTATGCGAACTATAAAATTGTTGAGGATTATTCAAAACATCAATGATTTCTTGGCTTTCATTAAAATTAATATAAATATAAATATCCAGCAAATCCGTAGCTATTACTATGTTATCTATTAGCTGAGAATATACGTTACATCCATGGTTTCTACACAAGTTAAAAAATGATAGACCCAGAAAAATTTGTCTAGTTATAATAGGTCCATTCATAGCTGCATAATTCTTTAACGCATCCAAGTCATTTAATAAGTCGTTTATGAATAGTTCTTCGAAATAGCAATTTTTGAATTTCTCTAGTTCATTATCTTCATTATCTTCCTGCCAATGTTCGTAAAACCTAACTTTGACATCTTTTGTAATGTGAGCACGTTTGAGTTTTTTCAATGGCAGTTTAGTGATGTTGTTGAGGATAAGGTGATTTGTTCGATGGTTTATTTCTCGAAGAAATTCAATATCGTCTGTGTCCAAAAACGAGCAAACATTGAAGAAAATGTCAGGCAATAGCATTCTCTAAAATTTTAAAAAAATTAGAAAAATGAGCATAAATGTTAAATCTTTTAATATTAAACGAGAAATGTCTGTCTGTTTGTGTCACCGAATTTTGTAACCTTAAGTCCAATCCCGTTACGACTTAGATTTTTGGAAAGAGCTCGGTGTGAGAAGAAAAACGACACCAAATTCATGAGGGTACCTCCTATCGAAAAATTAAAAATTCAATTTTTCATTTTTGTCTTTTCAGCTTAGGTATTTGCGAGAAAAGAAAACCCAATAAATAAATGTTCTTTTTTGAAAAAAACGAAAAATTGGATAGAAATTGAGAAAGATTTGAAAAAAATTGAAAAAAATCCGAAAATATGAAAAAATTCGAAAAAATGAAAAAATTCGAAAAAAATTGAACCGTAAAACGCAAAAAAAATTTTTGGGACGATCCCTTGAGCGCCGAAGGCGCTAGGTCTCCCGCTTCTGTCATGCTAATTACGACAAAAACATCAAAAATGTCAAAAAATTTTACAAAGAACTGTTAATCCAATTTTATCATGAAACATCATTTTTATTAAGAAATATTTATTGTAACGTTACATAAAACGCCAATTGCTTCTTTATGCGGGAAGTTTAAAAATTTTTGCCAGACTTAATCGTATATTCAGCGCCAAAAATTACATCACCTCCAAAAAATCATTTCAGAACTATTAAAAAAAAAGTTCGCTTTGAACAGAAATCAGACACAGTATGTTTTTATTCAAAAATGAGAACGTTATCACTTAATGACATAAGAAAAGAACATCATGGTGTAGTGGTAACGCTTTGGTTTTTCCAAATCAGCCATAACATTTATAAACGCGGCGTGGCGACAGTTGAGGACGAGCATTTGAGGATGAGACATTTGAGGATGGCTATTTGAGGACAGCCTTTTGAGGACAGGACATTTGACGGCCATTTGAGAAAAAACCAGTTGCAAATTCAAATAAAAATGGCAAATTCAAAAAAGTCCCGTCTTCAAATGACCGTCCTCAAATGTCCCATCCTCAAATATCCCATCCTCAAATGTCCGTCCTCAAGTGCCCGTACTCAAGTGTTAAGTCCTCAAATACCATCCTCAAATGTTTCATCCTCAAGTGCCCTCCCTCAACTGTCGCCACGCCATAAACGCAAGATTTTTCATGACTCCTCCCCCTGTAAGATTTTCGCCGACCGTGCCTCCTTTTTGTAAACGTTAGCTATTAAATGGTTCTTAGAGCGGTAGAAGAATGCACAGCCTTATTCATCCTCTTCTAAACTGATATTTCCGCTAGGCAATGTATTATTTGTTCTTTCAAGTTTGTAGTGTTTACAATTGATTTTTTTATTTCTTATCAAATAAATCGTTTCAGTATTCCTTCTTATCACTTTAGTTTAAATTTTGAAATTTTTGAGAATATGAGTGTTGAAGAAGCTCTTAATAATCTTATTAATAAATATCCAAATCTACCAGCTAAAAGTCTATTATTTTTTGATGATCAACAAATTCCAATATCTAATGAGAATTTAAAATGTGTCGAAAGCCTTGGCTCGGGACAGTATGAGGTTAAGAAGTTCATTCTTAATCCAACCAATAAAGAAATAGCCGTTAAGGAATTTTCTCTTCCTACGAAAAGAGTATTTCTTTCAAACAAAAAGATCCTAAAATTTATGGAAAAAATATTAAATGAAATCGAAATTTTTTATAAGATGTCATCAAAGGATCATATTCACATAGTTCAGTTTTATGGATGGAGCTTCAATCGAGAATATGTTCGTATTTATATGGAACCGATGTATATTAATCTAAGAAAAATTATGGACATATCATATCTCAGTAGTGCTAATGACAGAATCGAAAAGTACATTTTGATTAATAAAATGATTGTGAGTGTCTTATCTGGTCTACTAGCTTGCCGAAATATGAACATCTCTCATGGATTTGAAACCGGAAAATATCTTAATAAATTTAAATGGTCAAGTTAAATTGTGTGATTTTGGCGCATCTAAAAATTTGCAACACGGTGCTTCAACAAGCGCAACATTGATATATAACCCACCGGAAATATTTGATATGAATTCAAGCATAAATTCTAGTTTATTAGACGAAGAAAAATTGAATGTCTGGAGTCTTGGGTTGATTATAGTTGAAATGATAGGTGATTTAAATCCTATTTATGAATCATATTCGGATGATCTCATGAATTTTATACATGCCATTAAAGAAAAAGGTTATATTGATCCTTTGTTTATCAACTTAAGTAAAGGTTTGGGATATTACGATAAATTTGTTGGAGAATGTCTAAAGCCAAAAGAATCTAGACCAGGTTATGAGGAATTGATGGCTCATCGAATTTATATTAATCCTATTGAAAAATGCGCAAAAGAGTACAACAATTTTATACTAAAACAATTAATTGATTATTTAGAAAAGGTATGTGCGTGTATTTTAGTTGATGATTGAAGGTACTATTTCAGAATAGGTGAACCACTACAGTGGATTCTCGATAGTACGGTCCCCCAAAATCAAAATTTCAAAAAATCATATCTCCGTCAATTTTAATGCTATTTCTTCGTGTATAAGTAGGGATGTTACATTGCCAGGAAAACGTGGCATTTGCGACGTTTTTGGATTTTTTGCCCCGTTGTTGGACGTTTTTTAAAGAAAAAATCAAATTCATTAGGACCGATAATTTCAATAAATTTTGAGCAAAAAATTAGATTTTTGAGAAAAATTCAAATTTTGATCAAAATTCGATTTTGAGCAAAAATTCGATTTTTAGTCTAGTGAATGGACGATCAAATTTTTTGAAGAAATAAATATAAATCACCTCAAAATTCTTGGCAATATTTATATTTTTCCACAAGATAATTTCAAGCAAATCGAAAATAATTGGGGTTTTAACGGAAGAATCTATTTACATGAAACTACTAATTCCAGGATCTCACTACCTATAACGATAGCATGTCGTATAAAAAATCAATGGGAAGTTCTTAATGAATACCGAATGTGTCCTTATGTTCCCATGTTTTATGGGGCTTGTCAACTTAAAAGAGTTCTTTTTCTATGTTTTGAAGCATATGATATAACTCTATATCAATTTTACGAAGCCTACAGTAAGTTAATACTTTTTATTAGAGCTCTCTGAGCCGAGCCGATCGATCCGGTAAAAAATCAGCTTCTCGGCGAGCTCTACTTTTTATAGTTCTTTTTTAATAAAAGACCTTTAGGTTCTTTAATACCAGAACATTCAGATTTTGACATTCTTGTGCGTGAAAAATTTTCTGAGCGGCTCTTGGGACATCTGTCTGTGCTAATTTTAAATGTCCTAGAGTATTTGAATAAAAATAACTATATTCTTGGTAATATCGACCAGAGGAACATAACAATCACAGAGAAAGGAATTTTCAAGGTGAAGGCCATAGAAGATAGTTATAAATTATGTTCGGAGCATAAACAATCATATGAAGCTGATTGCCGAGAATGTTTTAATGAAGATCCTTTATATAAGTTAGGATTGGAAGTTTTTATTCCGCCTGAACGATTTTTGGAGAAATATTCGTTCGATGTTAGAAATGATATTTGGTCATTCGCAACAATGCTAACGTTTAGTGCTCAATGGTTTCAGTATGATCCGTTTGATGATACAAGAGATCATCCATTTCCAGATGTAGGCTAAGAACATTAGACTGTATTAAGCATGCCATAAAGTCACCGAGAAATATGCCAATTTTCATCGCTTTAACAAATCACTTTTTGACGACTTTTCTGCGACTTTTTTGGCTGAGCTTCGCTTGTCATCATTTACTTATCGTTAAGTTTTATGGTACATGTGGGAGGCTACTGTTCCTTGGGTACGAGATATGAATTGGGTTCGGCTCTCTAGTCCCATGTCTAAAGCAAGCCGAGCGTCCGAGTTGTGCCCGGGTAAAACAAGGCTGTAGATGAAGGGGTAGAAAATGTCCCACTGAGCATTTCCCACTCCACTAGATCTCCAACGTTATTAAAACCTTTATTCAAACTTAAGTAAAAAAGGATAAAATCGGTGTTTAAAACCATTTCCAGCTAAACACTGGGATTTATATATGCCTTTTCTGGTCGGCATAAGCCGATTTACCCGGATTATGCCTCCAGAAATAGAGCTAAAAACAGTGTAAAAAATAGTCATGATCCTATCCCGGCGGGTCGAAATTCTGAATGGTGAAATGTGCCACCTTCATAAAAAAACTTAACGGAGATTTATTTTTGCATGTTCTTTTATGCAAAGAAAGAACCCCCGGGAAATCGCATGTGAATGAAATGCATATTTCCTATGCAAGAGAAATTACCTAGAAACTAGCTTTTTAGTTTCTCGGTCATTTGTGAAAGGATGTTTTTTGTTTGTAGAGATGTGGGCTTAGAATTTATTTTTTTATTTTTAGTGTAAAAAGAAGGAGAAAGAGAAGCCTATCATAGTACAGTCAAATCTCGTTAAGCTGACCCCCTATTTGAAGCTTTTTCTTGAAAAATTAAATATTTTCCCATAAAAACAAAGTTGAACATGTGAGCAAGAGGTAATTTACAACTTGTTCAACTTTGTTTTTATGGGAAAATGTTTAATTTTTAAAAAAAAAGTCTCAAATAGGGAGAGGGTCAGCTTAACGAGGTTTGTCTAGCAAAAAAACTGTATTCAGGCAAATAAAGTTTAAAAAGATAGCTAAAATTTGAAAACTTAACGACAGAAGCTTGGTAAAACGTCTTGACAATCAAAGCTCAGCCAATTTTCTGACAACTTGCTTGGCATGCTTAAATTTACTCTACTGCTCATGGGTTTAATTAGGGGTTTGACTGTAAGTGGATTCCTCCAAGAAATCCAAAAATCAATGAAATTTAAGAAATTCATGGAGTCCTAGAAAAGACAATTATTTCAATGAAGCACTTTTAGGCGTCTTTTTATTTATAAAAAATACAGTAGAAAATTTAGGAGCGCCAGATTCGAATTAAAACCAGAACTGCTGACTATCTTAGACGCATTATAAAAAAGTCTAATCAACTTGATCAAACAAGTTCTTTATATGCCTCTCTAAACAAATTTTTATCTGAAAGCCAACTTGATGAATCAGCTTTTACAGCTCTTTGGCATTACAATAATATTCAATCGGTTGCTAATGAAACATTTAGACGCTCATATTATTCAGAAGACTGCAGAGAATTTTTTCGAAAATGTTTATGTCTGACTAAAGATACGCGCCCTACAGCAAGCGACTTGGCTGAGTTTACATTTTACAAAAGACATTCTATCGATTTTTTAAATGATCGATTTATAATTTCGGAAATTATCAAAATTGTATGTTCTTGTATTCAAAATAAATAGATTGATTACTTTATTTTCAATGTGACTATGATCGTATTATAAAACATATCAAAAATCCAAAGAATTAGATTTGTAAAATTTTTGATCCTACTATAGAATATTAGGTTTATGCGTGAGACGATAGGGTTTTTTAACAACTTTTATCGTAACATAAATCAAAAATTATAGGCCGTGGCCTATAACAGCCTACACTACGCCTACATGATCAAGAACTACCAAAGCACATTGTAGCAAAATACGTCTCTTCTACTGGGAATGTAACAATTCTTTGAATAATTGTAAGGTTGACACAACAAAAGATTAAAAATAATTACCCCTTACGAAAAATCGAGTTATAATCAAAAAATTCTCAAAAAAGAAAAATTTCTCCCTTCTAAAACTTAGAAATCGTTTAATTACATTTGGTGCGGTTTAGAGGAAATTGCGATTAGCCATGCGACCTTACTCATGATAATTATGCGCTAGCTTATAAGGTTTTCTAATAAAATTTTTCTAGATTTTACTTCGGAGATAATCATCATGCTAATACATAACATATTAAACGTTTTCGTTGATATAACATCGGTTATTACTGTACCTTTGTAATTACGCTTTTTGTGGGTACAATTTAAGACAATGATATATTCTTCAAATGATTCGTTGACACCCGGGTTTACGATATTGTTGTTATGTACAGGTAGATTGTGAGAGCTTGAGGGCTATAAGTGTGTAGGGTGTAAGAGGTCAATTGTGGCACTTCTAGGCTCGGATGAACTCTCATCATCATCGAATTCCTTGATAGATAACAAAACTGTCATCCGCCTATGGATTACTTGGCGGTGCCGGATGGTTTGCGTCCGGACTTTTGAGTTTGTGATTTTTGCGGTTCTTTATTTGCGTTTGTGACATTTGCGGCCGGACATATGTAGTTGTGCCTTTTGCAGTTGTGAAATTTGCGGCTGTGACATTTGCGTTCAAAATTCTTTAGATTAGCGAATTTTGCCATAACTTATATATATTTGGAAAATTCATGAAAAATGGAGCATTTTTTGTTTTTACAGTAAATTCTGAATCGTTATTGTTGTCGAGATAATCATGTTTGAAGTTAGCGATTTTTGGAATTGGTTTTGAATTTGAATTTCCCGCCAAGATCCTGATTTTCAATTTGCGGGAAATTCAAATTCAAAATCGCAACTCGAAAGTCGCCAACTTCAAATGCGATTATCTCGACGACGATAACGATTCAGAATTTGCTGTAAAAACAAAAAATGTTCCATTTTTCATGAATTTTCCGAATATATATAAGTTATGGCAAAATTCGCTAATCTAAAGAATTTTCAATTTTGAGCCGCAAATGTCACATCCGCAAATTTCACAACTGTAAAAGACACAACCGCATATGTCCGGCCGCAAATGTCACAAACGCTTAAGTCCGAACTTAAACCGTCCGGCGCCTACTTGGCCACATTGTCTACCATAAGTTTTATACTAATTGGCCCCTAAAATAATACCAGTACAACGCTTATTTTTTAAATTTCAGGCTGGTACGACATTTTCTACACCATTGTCGATTTGGTATTCGTGGAGTTCCCTCGATGGGGTATCTCATTTGCTTGGTTTACAAACAACGGAATAGCAAAGTTTATAATGATCACCAAAAATGCTAATGGACCTCAGCATCTATTGATTACCTTACTCTTGGCCCTGAATCGATACACAGCCGTGAAGCTACCTTTTAAATATAAATATGTAAGGAATTTGAATGGTAGTAAAGGGATTGTCATGTTTTTGATATTCATGCTTGTTATGGTAACACATTTTCAGATCTGGACCGCTAGTCATACCATATACTTATCTATTCTTATTTGGATCACGGTAGTGATATACCATATTCCACTCACACTTTTCTGCGAATTTGAAGTAACTTCTTGAATCCATACATGGGCAAGGGGGGGGGGGGTACTGTACCCCCTAATTCGTCATATCGGAGGAAAAATTAATGGACCAATTCGTATTTGGGAAGCCGCCCAGACTGAATTCGTTGTGAAAATTCGTATACGAATTCAGAAATTGAGAACATAGATGAATAGGGGGGGGGTCGTAAACCACTACCCCCTTCCCCCTCTGGCGGGGGTGGGGGTAGCGGAGAGTGATGGGGGCGACCCCTATTCAAGTATGATTGAGAGCAAATTCATATTTCGACTTTTTCGCCTGTCGACATTTTTTTTGGTCGACAGTAACCTTTGGGACCAGGGGTGTCATGAAACTCGACTCGAACTCGAAAAACTCGAAAAACTCGATACTTTTTGTGAAACTCGAACTCGAACTCGGACTCGAAAAATTCTTCGAGTTTTTCGAGTTTTGGTATTATTAAAATTTTCCATTTTTTCTACAAAAATTGTAATTTTCTGAGCCTTTTCAGCATAAAAACAAGCGTTTATCAAAAAAAAATTTTCGCCTGCGGCGCTGGATATTACTTTGACTAAAGTTTTTCACGAAATTGTCCAAATTTTTCAACAAAAAAACCCAGATTTGACATTTTCTTAAATCAAAAGTTCTTCAATTTCTGAACATTTTCAGCATATAAACAAGCATTTTTCAACAAAAAAAATTTGTCGGCGGCGATGGTTTTTGCACTGACTCAAGAATTTCAACAAAATTTTCGTCGAAAATCGAAATTTTCTGAACGTTTTCCGCTAAAAATTAGTGTTTTTTAGCAAAAAAATTTTCGCGCCTATCGGGAAAAACATCGGATTAAACTGATTTTTGAAATTTTTTAAAAATTCGAAAAAATTGCCTTGGTCCCCCTTTTGTCCAAACCACAAGTTCTGATCAGAGATCGGAAAAGGCTGAGGCCCCCAAAGCACCGGCCCCAGTATTGCCTGGGCCCAGTTCGTATCCAGGTTTTTGTTTCGGGGGACTTGACCCTAAATTTTCAACAAATTTACCTTAGTACCCCTTATATTTTTTTCCAAAATTTTGGGCAAAAACATAGAGAGGGACCAATATGATTTTTTTCGATTTTTCAAAAATTTTTAAAAAAATCACCTTGGTGCCCCTCGTTTTTTCGCGCCTATTTTTTGTTGAAAAAACTAGAGGCAAAGCAAAAACTAGAGTCAGACGAAAATTTTTTTGAGAAATGCTTATTTCTACGTTGAAAACACTCAAAAAATGAAAGTCTTTTGGTGAAAAGATAGCAAATTTTGAGACATTTAACACTCACTTAGCTGATTGTAATCAGTGGTGATTTTGGGGCAACTTTTTACGCTGAACAACTATGTCAAAGAAAAAAAAAGTTACTACGGAAAAAAATTCGAAAAATTGCAAAAAAG
>JAQGBS010001860.1:0-14469 GCA_034698545.1 Acrobeloides obliquus
GATGTAGATTTTGCGGAAGATTTGGATACTGGGAAGATGAAAGATTTGGCTCCGAATTAGTTGAAATTTTTGGTAAGGGATTTTTAAATACTGCAAGATATATATCCACCCGAACTAAATATTTTAGTAACGAGGGCGAGCACCCGAGTCGTGAAATAATTTGCCTGATTTCGGGAAAACCCCTGATCGGGGAATAGGTCGGCTTTTGATGATGGAGTGATAGGCCATGGTTGGTTCTGGATCGTTCTGTGGATAGGAGATTAGTCCTGGGGCTCGAGCTCTGGGGAGGAGGAAATAAGCCTCTGGGATGAGAGATAGGCGCAGAGTCGATCCTTCTCGAATCAACTGTACCCAAGCAGTTCTCGGTTTTGTCCAGTATGATTTTAATTATTTTAGATAATTACATCATAGTCGATGAATTAGATCTCGGCCATTTGTATGATTCATACATAAGAGAAATCTGTGCGAATCCCGAAATTATACAATTGCCTTCGACACCGAAAGAAATTATACTTGCATGTTTGGAGTTTAAAGAAAATGAAGAAATATTGAATTTCACATGTAATGGAAAATTAAATGGAGCTAACCGAGTGACTATCGGATTCGAGACTTCAGATACAAATTATGGAAATTTTATCCGGCAATGGTTTGAGGTATGCAAATAATTTACTACTTATAAAAATTTTTTAGCTATATCATACGCATGAAAACCCCATGTCTTTAGTTGGAAAGTTCGAACTTAGAATCTATTCTGACTTCGATATTGTTTTTGGTGCTCTGAAAACATTTTTAAACAACACCCAACTTCGTGTAAAATATAGCCTCGAAACAAAAGAATTGCGTTACCGTTGCGAATTTTATGATTTCACTCGCGATGATCATAATTACAGCTCTACTGGTCAGTATTTTATTCGTCGTTGTGTGCTACATGAAACGGATTCTTATGCTTTGGTGATAGAAATGGCATATGAAGACCGAGATCAGGGGACCGATATGAGCAGTATAAATGCATCAGATTTGGATCAACCACCATGTGATAAAATGGAAATGATTTCATTCTGTGTAAAATCATTATGATTTTAAATTTTTTTTAGAGTTCAAAGAAATTTTATTCAATATTTAAAGTTACAAAAAGAATATTATTGGCGTATACGAATATAAATAATGTGTATATATATAAAATATATATGTTTATATGTGTATATATGTATATATATGTGTAGGGGTCATTCATAAATTACGTTAGACAAAAATCTCGATTTCGGACCCCCCTCCTCGTTTGCAAACGTTAGATTTGGCCGACCCCTCCCCCAGTTATTAGCAAATGTAGTTTTTTTTATAGAAAATAACAAAAAAATCTTTTATTAAAAGATAACAACAAAATGCAAATTAAAATATAATAACAGCCTCTTCGAATCTGATCTGGATGTGAGCAAACACAAAATAACGCCTTAATTTTTGCCCAATCTTCAATGAAAAATTGTTATTTTCGATACGATGGATCCTATTTTTTCAACTAAAAAAAATTACGTTAGATTTCGGCTGGCCCCTCCCCCCGTTAGATTTCGTTAGAAATCCTGGACCCCCCCCCCTTTCCGGGAAACGTAATTTGTGAATGACCCCGAATATATATCCAGGAGGGATCGAAGAGATCTATTAAATAGAAAGCTTTTGCTTTATTTTTGAAATTTTCCTATTGCATTTTTAAGATTCGACATCATTTTTCATTAACATTATCGATTTCTAAATCATTCTTTGCTTCGAATAATATGTTTTGAATGCTGTGTTTCGAATCAATTTTATTGTATTGTTAAACAGTAAGTTGATTTCAAGAATTTATTGGGTTGTTCGATAAGTATTGTCGGCCCAAAAAATACATCTACATTCGGCATTTTTCGCTCGTTTTCGTCGAAATTTTCTTTCAGGATTATCATAAAGTTTACAGTAAATAAAGATTAAATGGAGTTTTGAAAAGCTTAAAACATTCTAACGACCCAATAGCTTTCGATTTGTTCAACAGCATCTTTGACTTTAGTTATTTGAAGAAGAATTTTAGCTTCAGTAAAACTTTGTCGAAGAGGCAAAATATTTTTGTGATGAAGTTGCTCCTAAATTGTCGACCAGTTGATTCTTTCGATTTTATCTTTGTCCAAAAAAGAAAATATGTCGCAAATTATTTCCGGAGTAGTAATTATATTCCAGTTTTTACTTCTAAAGGGTGTCCAAAAAAGTGAAATTTTCGTGATTTTTTCATGAATTTTGAACCCGAAATTTCTTTTTCTAAAAATGACCCGTATAAGGATAATTTGATGCGTGGAATCGATTGAGCGCAGTCCTGAAGCGTGAAAACGCTTCCTTGATCTGATTCAGGGTAGCGTATTGATGCTAAAATATTTGGATTTTGATCGGACATCCGACTACCAAGGTTTTTCTAAGCGAGACATCAATTGCGCGTGTTTTCGAAACGTGAAAATGCTTCCTTGACCCTGATTTCTCATAAAAATCCGAAAATGTTTGATTTTCGCTTCAATACACCTACCCCATTCCCTGAATCAGGGTCAAGGAAGCATTTTCACGTTTTGGGAATGCGCGCAATCAATTTTTCTCATGATTTTACCTCTATATAGGCTGTTTTGGCAAAAAAATTTTTTTCGGAGAATGACCCCCAAATGAGTCCCCCCTTTAATAATAATTGATAAAACTCAAAACAGTGAAAATAAAATTAGAATTCACAATCTTGACAGTTTGGGAAAAAAGACTTATGATAAAGTGTTTATAACTCGCCGAGACGAATAAAATGACACCAAAATTATCCAATTTGAAAATTGTTTTGGGTTATTGAAACGAAAACCCTGATTCATGTTTTCGTTTCAACAACTCAAAACATTTTTAAAATTTAATAATTTTGGTGTTATTTTATTCGCCTCGACGAGTCATAAACACTTTATTGTAAGTCTTTTCCCAAGCTGTTAAGATTTTGAATTTTATAATGATTTATTAATTCGTTTCAATAAACAATTTGATTTTGCCTGGGTACAAGGTCAATGTTTTCTTTTTTGTTTCAATGTTTAAACTCGTTTGAAATTTTTTTACAATTTTGTTTCACTTATAACTTTTAACCATTAGATTTTCAAGTAATGCCATAAAAGTAAAAAATGCTCCAAATTTTGTGCTCTATCACATGGCATTAACCCCCCCCCCCAAAATTAGATTTGTTCATTAAAACGTACAAAAAATACATAAAAATGCAAAAAATATATTAAAAATAATCTTTGTTGTTGCTGAAATAATCGATGTGTATTTTCATATTTGGGCTATGTTTGTTTGAGTACTTTCTGGTATATGCACGAGATGAAAGAAAACGATAGAAACAAGTGTCATGTTAATAAATATTCGAAAACCGGAAATTTAATAAATATTCGAGCGGCTCGTCAAAAAATGCGCCCAATGTACATTTTTTGAGAAACTTTCTTTAGTATACCTGTTTTGAAATTTTGATGTTTTTTTTATGAATAACTGTGATTATTTAAACTGATGAAAAAATAGGATTTTTGTTGTTGCTGCATAAATGCGATTTTATAGATCTTTCTGTGTTGTGTCATTCGTGAGTTGAACAGGAATAAATTTATTGTTTAGCACAGTTGTTTTTCTTTCATTCGATCAATGACAACTTGCCAAGAGATTTCTTTTATTTATTAATTCAATGATTCGTTTTCTACGCTCATTTATTATGCTATATTAACCAAAATTTTTAGTTAAAATGTTTAAAATTCCAAGGCTTGAAAGCCTAAGCATATGTCTGAGCCTAAGCCTAAACCATAGTGAGCCTAACATTGCCTTTGTCCCCCCCCCTTACGTTTTTTTGAAAATCGATTTCTAGCATAGAAAAACTCTAGGTAGTCGGATATCCGGTCAAAATCCGAATTTTTCATTTTCGCATCAATATGCTACCCTGAATCAGGGTCAAGGAAGCGTTTTCACATTTTGGGACATTGACAATCTTTTTGATATATATTGTATATAAAAAAAACAAAATGCCAAAAAGAATCTGATTTTGGATAAATAAGGTGCTTTTGAGAGTTGCATCGAATCTATATAAAAACGACTCCTCACGGGGTTTCTAGGCGGGGAATCGACTGTGCGCACTGCCGAGCGCAAAAAATTATACTTTTCCCTTGAAGGACCAAGGAGTAAAAAAATCAAATTTATAAAAAAATTTTCCAAATCGTCTGAACTACTCAGAGGACATGGGGAAGTCGAATCTGAAGGAATTTTTTATTTTGGCTACTGGAAGTTACATCTACTCGGGGCATACCCCCTAAAAAGGTTTCATAACGAAAATCGCTTAAATCAGCGTCAGTGAAATTTTTTTAATCCTAAGAATGCGTATAATGATTCCCCACCTGGAAAAAACCCTGATGAGTCATTTTCGTAAAAATTCGATGCAACGCTCAATAGCACCTTATTTATTGAACAACCTAATATTTAGTCAAAGTTCGTAGGCCAAAAACAGTATTGATACGAGTTTATTTATTTAAAGCAAAATTTTCGAGAAAACCGATCTTTGGGTGTCACAAAAATTTTGTAAAGATACTTATCTTTATAATGAATTTTTATCAATTTCTAGAAAGACTAGTTCAAACTCTCTTTTATCAAAGTTGTAGAGCTTGATTTCTTCTACAATTTTCTTAACGGCTACTTTTGATGAAAATCGATAGAAAAACGAGAAAATCGCACGAAAATGTAATAACCCTTAAAAAATTTTGTGACACGTTTTGTGACATAAAACTCTGTTTTCTTAAAAAAGGTGCTTTAATACGCGCTTCATTAATTGTTCAAACTACACAGCATCAGTTATTTTTTATTACGAATCCGTCAAAAATTGTTGCTAACAAGGGACATTTCAGACTTGTAAAATCGATTTTTGTTTGGGAAGTTGTTTTTTTGTAGATCGACCCCATGTTTATTATTAAAATGTTGGAGTTGTCGGTGCTTTTTGCTTCCCTGCTAATACAGGCCCTCCGAACATCGAAAAATAGCATTTCTTAGCGTTTCTGAAGGAAAAGAGAGTGTCAAAAAACACCTTTATCGGGTTTATTTTTTCGTAAAAACTTCATTTCACCGTTTTTGACTATGCCCAGCAATTTTAATCGCTTTTGGGATGATTTGAAAATTTTTTTTAAAAAACTACATTTTACCCTTTGTTTTGGCCTAGGCATGGCACCTCAAAAAATCGATTTTTTGAAATTTTTTCAAATCATTCTAAAAACGATAGGAATTTGTCGAGCAAAGTCAAAATGATGAAATATGAAGTTTTTTTGCGAAAAATATGTCCTTTAAAGGTGTTTTTTGACACTCTCATTTCCTTCATGAACGCTATTTTTTGATGTTCGGAGAGCTCTATATCAGCGGGGAGGCAAAACGCACCGATAACTCCAACAATTTAATAATAAACATTGGGTCGATCTACAAGAAGAACAACTTCCCAAACAAAAATCGATTTTACAAGTCTGAAACGTTCCTTGTAAGTTATAAATTCCAACTTTTTTAGAAGTAAGAACTGGCATCAACATGATTACTATGCCTGAAATCATCTGCGTTGTATTTTCTTTCTTGGACAAAGATCAAATTGAAAAAGCTCAACTCGTTAACCGATTTTGGAACAACGTCATCGTTCGTCACAAAAATATTTTGCCTCTTCGACAATTTGCAAATCTATATTTTTCTTATAATCAAATTCGTTTTTATGCGACAAAAGAAGATTGGTACGAACATCTCGATAGCTATAAAATTAAATTTGATGGAACAAACTTAAGCAAGGGAAATGTATCATCTCGGTATTCGCAAATGACCGTCGATGAAGTATTGAACAATTTGAATGATGTCGTTTTTGATGTTATTAAAATTGGAATTATTTCACAGTATATTCTGGATTCTTTATTGAATATGATGAAACTTGTTACAACGAAAATTGGAGGTAGATTTCGCGGAAGATATGGAGAATGGACTTCTGTAAGAACTAGCTTCAAACCAGTTGAAATTTTTGGTAAGGGATTTTTAAATACTGCAAGATATAAAATCCGCCCGAACTAAATATTTTAGCATCCAGAGCCGAGCACCCGGTACCGAGCCGTGAAAAAATTAGCTCGATTTCGGGAAAACCCCTAATCGGGGAATAGATCTGTGTATTGAAGCGAAGATCGATAGTTATTTGTCTTTATGCTAAAATCATCGCACGGTGGTCCAAGGTGCGTCCAAAAGTTGGGTCACCGGAAAACAGTTCGAAAGCGATTCTTTTTGCTTCCAATAGGCTTATAGAATGTTTTTCAGACGTTTATAATTATGTACCAGTCGAAAAAAGTTGCTTATTCACGAGTACCAAAGAAAACGTTTCGAACATCTTGTAAAGTAGCCACTTGATGATATAGACTATTTTCACTTTTTATGGAATTGAAGCGATCAAAATCTTCGTTGAACATTTTGTGAATGTGCTCAATTTCGTGTTCAGCTGCTGCTCCCCAAAAACGAAACCTTGTTACAATGAATAAACTTGACATAGGAGCCAAAGTTTCCCAACTTTAAGTTTTTCCTTGCCTAGTTTCACTTTCTCTCGTTGAAGTTTCTTTTGATTCTTTTCGTGCTCTCTCTCTCTCTTGTCTTTCTTCATCTTATCTTGCTTCTTAAACTCCGTTTTTTCTCGCAGATGTAGAATGTTTTAAAAAAGACCGCATGAAATTTCGTCATCTCTAAGAGGAGCTATAACAATTTTACGGTACACGTCAAAAATAAAAATTTTCAAGAACTTAGAAAAATTCGACATTTTGAAAAATTGGCACATAAGCGAAATTCGCAAATTCTTTTTGAAATGAGTTATTATCAACGTAAGAACACCTTTTATCACGTTTTCATGTGTAATCCCGATGGAGTAGTTGGCCATGATTGGCTCAGGATCGGATCTTTGAGTAGGAGATTGGCCCTGGGGCTTGAGCTCTGGTGAGGAAGAAATCGGCCGATGGGACTCAGAAATTTGTTGTGGGGCGCAGGGTCTTTCTCGAAATCAACTGTACCCGAGCGTTTCTTAGTTTCGCCCATATTTTGTATTAAAAAACAGTATGATTTTAATTATTTTAGATAATTATATCATAGTCGATGAATTGGCTCTCGGTTATGATTCATACATAAGAGAAATCTGTGCGAATCCCGAAATTGTACAATTGCCGTCGACACCGAAAAAAATTAGACTTATTGGTTTGGAATTTGAAGAAAACGATGAAGTATTGAATTTCACATGTAATGACAAATTAAATGGAGCTAGCCGATTGACTATCCATTTCTGGACTTCAGAGACAAATTTTGGAAATTTTATCCGGCAATGGTTTAAGGTATGCAAGTGGCGTATCTAGAATTTTTGGTGAAAAATTATTTTTTCTCATTTTAAGACGGGAAAATCTGAAATATTTTTTCTGGTAGATTACCTATGGTTTGGCTTTATTTTTTTTGCAAAATTAAACAATTTCGACTTAACCCCTAATGTTTAGGCCAATTTTTATGAAATTTGATTCATGGAGGAGCTCCCTTCATTTTTCGAAAAAAATTTTTCAACAATTTTTTTGTATTCATTAAACTCTGTTCTTGAATAGCTCTAAATGAAAAGCCCATCAAAAAATCTTTTTTCTTCATGGAGATATCGATTATTTAAAATTGCCCTCATTTTTAGGGTCAAAATAGAGGGTAACTTTAAAAAAAATCGATATCTGCATGAAGAAAAAAGATTTTTGATGAGGTTTTCGATTTTGAGTTATTCAAACACTGAATTTAATGAACATAAAAAAATTTTGTTCTAAAAATGCTAAAGATAATCCAACGACTCTAATTTCATAAAAAATTAGGGGTTAAGTCAAAATTGTTTAATTTTGCAAAAAATAAACCAAATCATAGGTAATCTACCAGAAAAAAATATTTCAGTTTTTTTCGACTAAATTGGCAAAAATAATTTTTCAACAAAAATCTTAGCTACACCACTGGGTATGCAACTAATTTACTATTTATAAATAATTTTTAGCTATATCGTACGCATGAAAATCCCATTTCTTTAGTTGAAAAGTTCGAACTTGTAACCCACTACGAAGAAGTCTCCGAAGACTTCGTCGATAGTGTTCTTGATACTGTAAAAACATTCTTAAACAACTCTCAACTTTGTGTAAAATATAGCCTCGAAACAAAAGAATTTCATAGCTCTTTCGATTACGATGTTTGTCAGTATGTTAAGCGTAGTTGTGTGCTACATGAAACGAATTCTTATGCATTGGTGATTGAAATGGAATATGGAGAAATAACCGATATGAGCAGTATAAATGCATCAGGTTTCGATCAACCACCACATAATAAAATGGAAATGATTTCATTCTGTGTAAAATCACTGTGATTTTAATCTATTTTTTGAATTAAAAGAAATTTTATTCAATATTTAACGTTACACAAATAATATCATTGTCGTAGACAAATATCAAACAAGAGGGATCGAAGAGACGGCACTAAAACAGTTCTCACAAAAGTTCTCACGGAATGGCTAGAAAATTTTCAGAGATTTATGCGAATTTTTGTGATTTTCAAAAATTCATAAAAAATCAGGGTTATCTTTTTGGAAAAAAAATCTACCTTTTTGAATAATACATCGGGTATGAGAATCTTTTTCACAAATCAGTTTTTGAATCTGTGCTTTCTTTGAAAATTTTCTAGCCATTCCGTGAGAACTTTTGTGAGAAGTGTCCTAGTTTCGAAGAGACTTATTAAATAGAAAGCTTTTTTAAATAGGTCCCTTTTAGGGTGGTTTCCCTCCGTATATGTTATTGTAGTGAAAATTAAGAATCTTGACATTTTTGGAAAAAATCACAAAAATCAAATTTTTTGGAGCTCTTTGTAAAAATCTCAGTTCGGGGAGGCTTATATTCATAAAATTTTTTAAAAAAGATTGAAATTTTTGGATTTTTAATTAGACTTTACATAGACATGTTAAAGTTAGAGAATTCTATTCTTGGATTATCATCAATTGTAGAAAGTTTCTTCCAGTATGCAGAAAATATATCAATTCCAAACATGATCACGAAAAGCATCTAAAATGTTTTATTTGATTATTCTCATTCTGCTTACAGCTTTCACACTGAATATCGAAGATTTTATGGGCACCAAGATATGTCTAGCAAATTCTGCTCTGTCTAACTTCATTGTGATTCTATCAATAATATACGAAATTTTCATTTCTTCTTCTCCGAGTATTGATTTTTCTTCTAGCAAGATTTCAATTGTGTTTGAGGTCTAATTTAGTCATTTTTGAGTAATATTTATTCCTAACCTTGATATAGTACTCCATTGGGCGTAACATGAATGGAAAGAACATAACTATACCTAAGGCAGTCCAATTACCTAGGACTATAAGCAACAATACCGGGGCATTTTCACTATATGCTCGGAGACCGAATTGTGCAGAGATGTGGATAATTAAACCTTTCATGATTGTCATCGATATATAAGTGGCATCGGCGTTATAAACATGCTTGGCTAGTTTGTTATAGTCCATGACTCGATTTTCGATAGCGATAATACTAGAGAAATCCTAAAAACCGAATTTTTGTCTAATCAATCTTTTAGCCATGAACCATGTTTGGATCTAATCTTGTCTAGAATGAAACCCTTTCAACTACAAATATTACATTTAACCTATTGTCTTTAACCAAATTCTTAACTTCTTGGTTAAATTGATCATAACTAGCTGACAGGGCTCTCATAGACAACATTGAGATGATAAATGTTATACTACTCATAAAAGTTCCGAGGAGTATAATGATGATGTCTAGAGGAAATATTGCTTGCCCATCAAACATGATATACCTAAAGACAAAGATTTCATAGACGAAAGTAAGCACTCCACCCCACCACGCCGGGTGGTCAGGGGGAGAAAGGGTGGTACCACCCACCACCACCTTTTGGGGGCCGATGGGGCCTTTAGGGCCGACAGGGGAGCAGAAGGTCATTTCAATAAGTTTTTACTCTTTGATAATTTCGATAGCAAGTCAGACAACATTGAAATTTTTATTTTTTTTAAATTTTTTTTTAATAAGTTCGACTGCAAGTTAGACAACATCTTTCAATACACATGTTTTTACATTCGCTAAATTTTTGGAATATGCGCCGTTGTCACTTATTATGCCATTTTTAATTGACAAATTTTGTGAATTGCGTCGTCGTTTTAGTAAAAAATTGCTTTATATCAATTTTGATTGACAATTTTCTCAAAAATTTGCGCCGTTGGTTAGCTAATGGCGACCATTAGGCACGTGTGTCTTTCAATGTTGTCTGACTTAATGTCGAACTTATCAAAGCGTAAAAACTTATTGAAATGACCTTCTGCGCCCCCACCGACCCCTAGAGCCCCCGCTGGTGCCGGCCCCTTTTTCGACTTTTCAACCAATGGATAGTCAATGCTAGTCAAAACATGTTGACTAGTGACTAGAAAAAAGTGACTAATGACTAGAGAAATTTCGAAGCTTGAAAAGTGTAACTTTTTTCAAGATAACCTAAATGAATTTCTAACCTGTAAGGCGTATGTTCTTCATTAAGCTGTACACCAATAGCGTGCATCATAGATGGTGTAATTTGTGACGGTAAAGTAATATTTTTGGGCAGATATTTCTTTAATTGACTCATCGTCAAAGTGTCCGGATTCACTGGTCTATACAAAAGGAGGTTTTCAAAACAAAAGAATATTGCCGTATAGAAAAATAAAACCATAAGAATGATGGATATTACGAGATATCGGCGCCTTATTGGGACTATCTGAAAAGAGTGAGGTAAAATAAAAACCTCAAAATTACTTTCTTCTCTGAAGCTTTTAATAACAACTCGACAAGCTCGTTAAAATAGTTTGTGTACCGATAATAAATTATTGTCAATGCTGCTGTTAGATTATGCAGCGCCAAAAATGTTACTGGTACAATATAACACCATAGTAGTGACATCGTCTAAAATTTGTTCCAAAATTTCATCAATTTATAAAATGATTACCTCAGCCTTTTTAAATCGAATAAACAGATATATAGATCTTGCAATTAACAAGCCTGTTATTATAATAGTCGGTAAAAGTGTAAAAAACTTGAATAATTTCGATGATCTTTGTGTGGTTATCAAAAATCCAGAAAATGACAGCAAACGATAGTACGGTCCGTAGATTGACTTTAAAATGTCCAATTTGGAATTTGTTTCATTCATTATTGCTAAAATTTTGTATGATTTCTAAGTAAAATTTTGCTTAAAGGATCAACGGGTTTCATAGATTATAAGCTCTTTACTATAAGATCTCATTAGGGATCAGGGAACTTTTTTAGGATTGTGGCTAGAAACAGACTTTAGATCTTGATCTCTAGAAACAGCCTAAACAAATACTAAGCTAGTATGAGGTAACTTTATTAAGATTATATAGCGGTTAGTTAAATAGATTTATTTTTTCGTTGTAGATTACTAATCATTGTTGGAAAAAATATCGATTCACAAGGAGGTCGAGGTCCAGGAAGGATAATGCATCGAATTATGTATGCACCTGCAGAATAAAATAAACATGCACAAAAATTCGTGCGCTAACGACCACAATCGATCAATAGGAATTTAAAAACGTCATAAAGCCACTTGAGTGCGAATTACATGAATCATCTTAGTACCTGATGTTAAACAAATACAAAGACAATGGTTTTAGATTTATTTTTAAAGAATAAGTTTGAATTGTTAGAATTTATTCGAACTCCGTGGTACTTATTGCCTTGATATTTGATCTTTCCGCTCACTTAAAGGGGGTGGGGAATAGTCATTGCGGGCTTTCGACAAAAAAATATTTTTCGAAAAATGATCGAATAACGTAAAATAAGCCTAATATTGGATGAAAACTAGAAATATTAATCTTGTTAAAAAAATTTTTTAACGAGAAAAAATTTTTTGACCCCCTATTGGGATCAAAAACCCCATGTTAAAAAATCAATATTTTAACTTTTTTATTTTGGCTCCAAATTGGCTGATTTTTGATACTTGATGGTTTTCGGGCACGAGAAATCGATTGGCGCAAGTTCCGAGTTCCAAAAAATTTTTTTGACCCACTATCGGGGTATCCCATGTTAAAAAACCAATTTTTATTTTTTAATATAGGGTACTCCGATAGGGGGTCAACAATTTTTTTTTGGAACTCGGGACTTGCGCCGATTTCTCGTGCCCGAAAACCCTCAAGTATCAAAAATCAGCCAATTGGAGCTATATGAAAATCTTTTGTTTCGACACTATATTTTACACGAAGTTGAGTGTTGCTTAAAAATTTTTTACAGCATCAAAAACACTAGTATTTATAAGTTTTAAACATTTATACTCTGAGAGATTCTGAACTTTCCAACTAAAGAAATGGGGTTTTGATGCGTACGATATAGCTAAAAAATTGTTTATATATAGTAAATATTTGCATACCTCAAACCATTGCCGGATAAAATTTACATAATCTGAAGTCCAGAATCCTATAGTCAATCGGTTATCTCCATTTAATTTTCCATTATCCTAGGGTTCTTCTAGGCGCTGAACACGAATCCGAAGCAGACCTTTTGTGGGATTTTGCTTACAAAGAACAGACCTATTTGACATTTTTACCCATCTCCCTCTCCCAGTAGAAGTACTCCCTGAAGTTAAAACTTGATAATTCCATCGGATTCGAGTTCCCCATAGCCGAAACCCCCCGAGTATCAAAAATGATGAAAAAACAAAAGTTGGCACAGACTTATTGCCGCTTGAAACATACGTGACAGACTCCTCTTATGTATGTATCTGAACCACGTCTGGATATATTACTGATAGCCAATTCATTGACTATGATGTAATTATCTAAAATAATTAAAATCATACTGCTTTTTATACAAAATATGGACAAAACTAAGAACCGCTGGGTACAGTTGATTTGAGAAGGGTCGACCCTGCGCCCCAAAACAAACTTCTGAGTCCAGGGCCAATCTCCCAACCCAGAGGCCGATTTCCTCCTCATCAGAGCTCGAGCCCCAGGGTTAATCTCCTATTCACAGATCCGATCAGGGTTTTTCTCGAAATATTGAAAACATTTAATTACAGTTTTTTGACGTCATTTCAAAAAAAAATCTCTGATAAATTTTGAAAAAATGCTATTCAATTGCAATGGAATGATACCAGATGCATTCTCTCGATTTGAATAACCGACTGGTGAAAGCGAAATTTTGAAAAGCGGGATCCGCAACCTTATGGGAAAAATCAAAAAGTCCATTTTTTTCAAAAACGACCAAAAAATTTTTTCGTGTCAAAAATATTTTTTTCACGTACAAATTGAGCTGTATAAATAAAACGATAGGCTTCAAGAAATATAACTCAATAGTTGTTGTATTTTTCAAAAAATACAACAACTATTGAGTGATATTTCTTGACGCCTATCGTTTTATTTATACAGCTCAATTTGTGCCTCTTTAGTTTTCTGATACATCAATAGTTGACACATCAATATCTCTCAATAGTTTTTCTCATGTGAGAGCTCACATGTTTCCCAGCAGCATGATAATCGAGCATATGCTCCAGATCTACTCCCTCCATTGGTGTATGAAAAAGACAGAAGCCTCTCTTTTTCCAAAATCAGCCTAATTGATATGCAAAAATTTTCTTGTCAATCTCTTTTAATCTCCAACTTGATATGATCTTGATCACTTGTATGAATCCCACATGTTCATATCAGCTTAGCTGCACTGTTGGAGATTAAAGATCGACAAGAAAATTTTGCATTTTGATTTAGACAATTTTGGAAAAAGAGAGGCTTCTATATCATGCTGCTGGAAAACATGTGAGCTCTCACATGAAAGTCTTTTGTTTGTGCCTCTAAAAATGTGAGAACAACTATTGAGTGATATTGATGTGTCAAAAATTTGGAAACTTCGCAGCATTTTTACAAAAGAGGTACAAACTGAGCTGTATAAATAGAACGATAGGCTTCAAGAAATATCACTCACTAGTTGTCATATTTTGTGATATTCTAGTCAGATTCAAAAACAAAGAGTTCTCTACAATGTTCAGCTACAAACTAATGTTCAATGCTTATTTCTTCTTATGGATGGTTTTGGAGGTTGACATAGGCGTAGCACAATCATGCTCTACCTACAATAACACTGACATTCAAGGAAATGATTTGAGTAGCGCATCTGCCTCTCAATTATCACAATGCTGTTCGATTTGTCAATCAACCCCAGGCTGTGTCGCTTATTCCTACTTGCCTGGCACTTGCTATCTGAAGTCCGCCACTAGTCCTCTGATTTCCAATTCTGGAGTTCAGGCTGGTGTTTTAAACGTTCAAGCGACATGCCCATTCGCCTATAACAATACCGACATCTCAGGGTTCCAAATTGGTGCCGTGAGTGGGACGTTCAATGAATGCTG